>ML107497.1:0-50775 GCA_003697995.1 Taxidea taxus jeffersonii | reverse complement strand
TTTTGAAAATTGTCTTTGTTCTTGATCTATAGTTTCTCAGTTACATTTCTGAAAATTACATTAGAACTTGACTCTGCCATCATATGTCATACTTTCCATTAATCAACTTAGACAGTTTTCATTCCTCTGTTCTCATCCTCGACTTTGCAGTTCTTTTTTTTTAAATGCTGATTTACATGTTAAACCTTACATTTTATTCTCTGGTAGCTACCCCTATAATATTACTCTCCATACTTGAGTTTATCCTCTCCTTTCCTTAAATATCTCTATCTCACTTTTATATTCTTTCAGAAAGACAAATGAAAATGCTTTCAGTGCCCTCAGATTTTTTCCTCTTATTTATCTTCCATTTTGGCATTTTCAGAGAATACTAATTCTCAGGATATAAAGATGTAGATAATTTCATTATTTTTTCAGGCAACACATAGTTCTTATTCCTCTTTTTCCTGTCCATGAATTCGATGAAGCATTGTTTCAATCAGTGTCCGATCAGCAAAACAGAAACCTTTTATGATGCTTTAAACAGATGAATTTAAAACTAGAAATTAGGTGTAAATGTGATCAAAGTACAGGTGGGAAATAATGAAGCGGGGATCTGAAGTAACCATAGGAAGCAATGACTAAGGAAAATTCTATTACTGAGGTCCCAGGTGTCTATGTTTCAGAAGTTGTTGAAGCATTCAACATTGTCGCGTGTTTGTAACTGAGCTGTGTTAGGGAGCAACAAACCTGGAGCCTGGCAGGGAAGTCTGGAAAATGTAGTTGGCTAACTTCTCACCCGGCAAGATAGGGCAGACTACGAAGGAGTACGTGTCGTACGGAGAGGAAAGAATCATTATCTAGCTCAGGTATATTCTTCAGGGGTATTTTCAAAGATGACCTTTATGCTGAAGTCTTGAATGTTTAAGGTAATTTTCTTTTTTCCAGGATATTTTCATAGCATTTTGCTGGATATAAAAATCTTTTTATAAGCTTCTTTTCCTTCCATTTCTGGAAACATTTACCCATTTTCTTAACTTTTGAATGTTGTTGTTTACAAATTTAATGCCAGTATACTTCTTGTTGCTTTGTGGATATAGTTTCTCTGTGGAAACTATAATATATATATATATTTTTGTCTTCTGATGCAATATAATTTCTCTATAATGTGTTTAGATGTATTTTTCTTTTCCCTTATGTACTTTGGATTACCTCATATTTTCTTTTAATTTGACATACACATTTTTGCTTACTTTTAGACAATCCTAAAATTACCTTAAAATAATTCTGCAATTATTTTTTTAATTATGGTAAGAACACTGAACATGAAATTTCAACAAATTTTTAAGTACACAGTACAGTATTACTAACTATAGGTAAAATATTGTGTTGTAGATCTCTAGATTTTATGGATCTTGCACAACTGAAACTTTATAACTATTGGTTATCAACTTTCCACTCTCCCCTCCCCTCAACCATTCTAGTCTCTGTTTCTATGAGTTTAACTATTTCAGATACCTCATAGAAGTGGAATTACTGTTCTTCTGCAATTTTCCTTTATTCTCTCCTATGACTCTGGTATTATATTAGTTTTTGACATTTCTGCCTCTTCATTCCAAATCTAACTTTTTTCTTAGCTTCCCATTTTTCTTTATTTTTCTAATAATGTCTGGTTGAATTCCTTCCAGGTCAGTGATTTATTCTTTAGCCGAATCCATTTTACTACTAAACACATACTGATGATTTTTGTTGTGATGATGATGGTTGTTGTTATTTATCTGCTGTAGGTATTACATCCTATATTTTCAGCTGTCTCTTTACAATTGCTCATAACAGCCTTATATTTCTGGTGTGTTCTCTTTTCCTCTTGATGTTATTTATTATGCTCATCAAAAATATTTTTCTGTCTAGTCCTCTTAATTCTGTTTTTCATTGCATTTTTATCATGTTAGTATTTTATGCTTTCTTTTATTTTATAATAACCATACTTTCATATATTTCACCAGTTCTTGTCATTATATCGTATTGAGAGCATCAGCTTCTTTGATTCAGTGTTCGTTGGTTAAAATAAGACATCCCAGTCCCTAGTCTATACATCTGCTGCTGAGTTTAAGAGGAGAGAAAAAAATTCTCTCCTTAGGGAGTGGTATGCCTGGGCTTAAGAGCCATTGATTTTAAAACCAGGACTCACCTGGACCTGCCTTCTAGTCTCCAATTCATCAACCCAGTCTTTGGAGAATCATTTCCCTACCACTGTTTTAACAATTTCTCTTTTCCAAATGCTGCTTCTTGGAAAGTTTCTGAGGGGGACATTACAAATGACTCAATGATGTCTACAGTTTTTACATGCTCCCACAATCACCATGAAGTGATGGGATACCACTTATCCTTGGAACTTCCATTTTACTGCCCCTTAGTAGAGACAGTATGCAATACTATTCTTTCATTTTTTATATTGGGTATTCTCATTTCTGTAAGATTGTATTTTTATCACCTCAATTATTTATGCTACTTTTTTCTTCAACTTACTTGTGTAACTTTGAAGTCTAGGAAGCCAAAGATTTAAAAAAAAAAAAGTAGCAAGGAAATAATTAAGCAAACAACCATAAAAAATTAAAGACTGGTTAATATGTAGTGTTATAAATGGATTTTTGAACCTTTTAATACCTATTTTTATTGACCTGAGCCCCAAACCTTGGATTAATTCAAATTGTTATTTTTTTATTATTACTATGTTCAGTTAGCCAACGTATAGTTCATCATTAGTTTTTGATGTAATGTTCAATGATTCATTAGTTGTGTATAACACCCAGTGCTCATCACAACCTGTGCCCTACTTAATACCCATCACACGGTTACGCATCTCCCCGCTCCTTCTCTTCTGTAACCCTCAGTTTGTTTCCCAGAGTCCAGAATCTCTCATTGTTTTACTGCCTTAGTCTATTTAAAAACAAAAACAAAAGTATTCTCTCTTTTAAAATGAAATCAGTCTACATTTGGCTGGCTAGAAGTTCTATTATTAATTTTAAATTGTTAAAGTTTATTTGTTTTTCTTTACTTTTTTTACCCCCTGGAGCTTTTTATTAAAGACAAACTGGGGGGCACCTGGGTGGCTCAGTGGGTTAAAGCCTCTGCCTTCGGCTCAGGTCATGATCCCAGGGTCCTGGGATGGAGAGCCCCGCACTGGGCTCTCTGCTTGGCAGGAGCCTGCTTGCTTCTCTCTCTCTGCCTGCCTCTCTGCCTACTTGTGATCTCTGTCTGTAAAAAAAAAAAAAAAAAAGAAAAGAAAAAGAAAAGACAAACTGGTATTGCATATAGGAAAGAGATGCAAACGAGTTTATTAATGATATGTGTGAGTAGAGAAGAGAATAACTGTTGTGATACATATTCTTGAACAGTAATACAAAAAGGAAAAGGAAAAGAAAGGGTGGACAAGAACAACTGACTCTTTTTTCCATTCCTAAAGGGAAATTGCACTTAAAGAAACTTCCCTTTCCTTCCAGCTGGTGGGTGTTCCTCAGTGTGATGGATGTCTCCAATTCCAAGCAATATTATAGCAAGTAGCTCAGCACCGCTCTGCTCAGCAGTGAAGGCAATGCAATGTATTTTCAACTGGCACTACAGGGGAGCTGAGATTTTTCTTTTTATATATCATTTATAAACTGATACTGTACCTCCACCAAGCAGGAGCTTTTAAAACTTAATGAGGATGAAAAATTTTATGTATGTTCATATGTATACCTGTGTGTGGGAATAAGTCTATGTTTAACATTTGATGTTTCTAAGAGGTTGACAGGATAATAATTCAACACTTAAATATATTATATTTTGATGTTTTTTCCTTTATTTCTTTGTAAAAACAACTTTAATTTATATATTGATAATGAAAAATAGAGGACTAATGAAAAAATCTTTACTTGGAATTGTAAGACACCATTGCACTATAAATATATGATGATATTTCAAGCACTCTGGCTATTATCTAGGGTTGCCAGATTTAGCAGATAAAAATACAGATTCCCACTTAAATTTGAATTTCAGATAAATAACAAATAAGTATCAATATAAGTATATCCTGAATACTGCATGGGAAAATTTATGCTAAGAAAATATTCATTGTTTATCTGAAAATAAAATTGAACTGAGAATCCTATATTTTATCTGGTAACTTTAATATTATCCACCACAAATTTCATTCTCATGAAGAATAATTTTGAAGAAAATATAAATCGTTTCAATGTTTATGTATGACTACAGAACAAATACTTAGGTGAGATTAAATAGATCCTTGAAAATGGGAAAGCTGATTTTTTTCCTGTCTCTTTATTTCAGTAAAGTCAAGCAGTGAACAATGTTCCATAAAGGTCAATTGGCAACTATACCATCTGCTCTGGGTCCCTAGAATAAATCTCCTGCTGGGGTCCTGATACACAGGAGCACATGTTGTTTTCACAAAGACCAAAATCTTATATTGTATTCTTGCTTGATTCCTGCTGTGGCTGCCAGCTTCACAGCATCAGTAATGGTGTTTGGGGCTGAATTCTGGACCTTCATTATGCTGAGTGCTGCCAATCCCAGGAATAAAGATTCCACTAGGCTAAAATAACATGAAGTGAAATGCTGGAATCCATGTGCTGTTGACTAACAAATAATGCACCCAGATTACCTTTAACAGACCTGTTTCCCCAGGTCCCCGGTTCTGTGAGCAGTGGCTGCAAGTGTCCCAGCTGCACTCTTCTCTAGAGAATGGCTTTGGGAAGACAGAAATGCCTAGGAGATCACATGTTTCCTGTCACCCACAGTTACGTGCAGTGAAAAATGATTGATAATAGACTGCAAAATATCTCATCATGAGACAACCCTGGGAGGTAATTAATACTCATTTCCCTGTGAAAACAGACTGAGTCTAAACTTCAAGTAAAACCATAAATGTGCTTGTTTTTGTTTTGTTTTGTTTTCCTACTGTGTCCTCACAGACAACACTATCTCAATAAATCATTTGTACCTAAATCTTCACCTCAAATTCTATTTTCTGTTTCTGGGCATCTGAAACCAAGACGATATGTAATTGTTATAGAGGAATGTATTTGTTTAGAAAAAAATCGAGTGGGAGGGTCAAAGAATTATCTGTTGAATGTAAAACCATATAGGAGAAAAAGTATACACAATCAATAATAAATATACTTCTTAGCTCCTCGTGGCACTTCCCAGCAGGTTTGCAATTCAGAAGAATACTCTCAGAATTACTACCATTGTGATAGACCTGGTAGTTTGACAGTGGCTAAAAATTAAGAACAGGTGGTTATAAAAAAAGCTCAAAAACAAATCTAGCCTTCTTTACACCCTTAAGCCACTTCCTCCTTTACTTAACAAAACACCACTGAACCTTTGATTCCAGTTGGCATATATTGGTTTCTATGTTGATAGAACCCTGTAAAATGAGATACCATAGTAATAGCATGTTATTGTTTTCAATCCAAGGAGAGAATAAACCATTATCATAGAGTTAAATATGTTCTTAGTAAATACATGTTACATGTGAATACAGTTTACTAAAAAAAATACAGATATTTACAGGTACCAATTTCCCAAGAGGTAGAATAAGGTCAACTTGTAGCAGATTATAAGATCACAGACATGAACACTCCCCCCTCCGATGAAGAACAAGCACTGAAAATACAAGAATGCAGTGATAGAAATACCCACTTAGCTTCTAATGAACAAGGAGATAAAGTTCTCCATGATGAGATGAATTTATAGAAAGAATATTGGCAGAATGGGATAACAATGGCAGCATGTAAAGGCAGGGGAAGGAAATGCAAAGTACCTTCACATTAGAATGTAGGAAAACCAGAGTCAAGATTGTCAGATGAAATTTAAACATGCTTTCATAAAGAAAATAATAAAAAATAAACATGCTTTCATGTGCAAGAGGCTGAAAGCAAGTTTGTGTAAGAGTTTTGATAAGGGTTCAAATATATAAAATTGCTTTCATTTGATAAAAGTGAGCCATCTCCTCAAAATCTTCATATGAAAATTTATGGATGACAGTCTATTGTACTAACATTTTATGTTGTTATATGATTAAATTCTCAATGTTTATCTGCATCCAAATAAGTAAATGTATTTTTTAGTGATCACTTCTCAATAATATAACCTGGCACCATCTGACAAGAAGGATTGAGATTATTATAAGTCACTTTAACATATTGGAAGTATCTCTTTTCCTACAAGTAATATGTTTACTTACTAAGATATGCAAGATATTGGTATAATTTAAAGTTTATTTTGAGGATTCCTCTTTGCCGCTGATAACATAACCCCATGCTGAAAAAACATGTAAAATAGAGGGAGTTTTTTTGTTTGTTTTCATTTTGTTTTATTTTTTACAATTAGCTAAACTCAAAGCACTCAGAACACAATCTTTTCCTAGACTTGTGTTCCTATATGGTATACAAACTTTAAGCATAAAGTTACTGACTTCTTAACTGGGTAAATATGACATAGGGATGAGACTGTAACTCACTTCTCAAAACTTTTTTATTGATATTTTCTAACAAAATTTGTAACTAAATTAAATTATAAAATGGCATTTTTCCCATCCATATTTTATAAAAGGCACCAAATCTACCTATGAGAATACTACAGTACAGGAAGAAAATAAAAGCTAGACAAAAGTCATAGAACCTTGAAGAAAACAGCTATAAAAATAAAAATCACAGCAATACTAAAAGAACATGAATGTTCTTAGTTATACATATTTGAATTCTGAATTGTGGCTCTTAAGCTCATTGTGATATGCTGGATAGGTATATATTTGTCTGGTATTTCCTAAATGTTGTTCTTGGAAAGCAAAACTGGTGAACCTCTGAAAACTGGCTATGCATCAGGGGAGTTAACTTGTGCCAATATAAATGAACACAATATAGTGCAAATTTATCTCAGCCAATTCTTGATGGCAAATCCATTCTCCAATGGTTAGACCTTCACAAGCCTAGAATAGTGAAACATACAGAATCTGAGCAGGACCAAAGAATCAATCTTTTCAGATTAACAACAAGGTTGGAATACCATATGCAATTGTTTCATTTTGCTCAGACAACTGTTAACTTTGATATCCCCCACCGACAAATACGTTCTTGCTCTCATCCAGGGTACAGAAAACACATAGACAGGTGTAGGGTGGGCATTCTGTGTGATGTGTTGTGTGTACCTGCCCTATAGATCATCTAAAACAGGACATGGGGCTACTAAGGACACCACTTCCTAAGCAATATTTCAGTCCAAAAAACCTGCGGTCATCAAACAACTAAATGAAGCTTATCCTAGCAGACCTTGATCAAGATCCAGTGCCCTTCAGATGAGCTCCAAGTTTTGGTCTATTTTAATGTTTTTTGGTATCAACATTTGCTTTGAGCCTTCAGTTGTATTAGGTAGCTAAAATACTTTTCATATTAATTTTCAATCACTATTTCAAACATATGAGGAACCCTCTTTTGTTTCATTTCTTTGAAGTTGTACAAAAGTGCACATATTCAACACATTTGTGTCCACTACCCCCATAATACAAAAATACGTGCTGTAACTAAACAATATGCCAGCCCAAAGGAGCACAAATTCCAAATGTCCTCCTTGGTTCAGACTGTAACTCCACTCTCTAAATAAGATTTATGACTTCTCTCGGGACTTGCATTACTGGGCAGTGAGGGAACTTTCCTCAGGAAGGGGACTATGTATCTAAGTCGCAGTAGAGTTCTGACAGATTTTCTCCTAGAAAGGATGGGAAGATTAAGAGTTACCTTAAATCCCCTTAAGACTCTTTTGATGGGAACCAGTGAAGCAAGTTTAAGGTAATATCATTTTCTGCTACTTTATCAGCACTATCTAAGATAAATTTCACCTTCTAAACTGCAGTATATCAGCATTTTTAGTGATAGTACAACAAATTGTCCCAAACAGAAAATCGTTCGAATTTGCTTTTGCCAAAACTAATTATTTCTCTTGTATCATGAGATCCAAATAAGCTAAAATTTCCTCAGTATGATTTAAAGAACTTTCTTACAAGAAACAGCCTTAAGGAGACCCAGGTCACTCGATTTTTAACACATTCTGTAGCTGAAAAGCTAAGCTGTTTAAATACTAATTCTGCCATATCCTACATAGACCAGATTCAGGAAAGGACTTCATGTGCCGCTACTGAGTTCTCCCTGAATATGCTTCATGTTAATTACTTGCTTTAATAAAGGTTAGGAGTGGATGTCTCAGGAATAAAACCCAAAGGAAGAAACAATCTTTTTATCCTTTTTTGCACTTATTTTCTTTTATCATTTATCCTTATAGTTCTTTTGTGCTTTTTAACTGGCTATGACAATGGTGCAGAATGTTAAAAAGGCATATCTTGGTTCAATGTCAGGTAATAATAACCTTCTCTGGTAATGATCAAGATAGAAGCTAAATATTAACCATTTTCAGATTTTCTTTTTTGACTTTGCTGGTGATAATCTAATAAAATGACAATATACTATTCCTTTAATACTCATGCACACAATTACATGAATATGCAAAACTCATGTCTTAATACAGAACAACAAATAATATAAAAAGAATCTTACTTTAGATTTCACCCTTATCTATTCTAAAATGTGTAGGGATTTCAAAGTGAACTATTCTCTTGTGTATAATATATCTAGCTCGATTTTGAAATCTTGACAATGGCTAAACGTACTTGAATAAGTAATATATAGTGCATTAACTTTCACAGTACATGTTCTTCTCCTATTTCGAGTTTAGTCATAATAGGCTTTTTCAAACTCTGAATGACTCTCTGCTTAACAATTATTTTCCTTTAGTGTCATTTAAATAAATGGGCTTTTGGTTCCATTTTTGTTTAAACAAAAGAATGGTCACCATGAAATATTTTCAATCCTTCCCCCAACTCTATTTGCATTTAGTTTTTTTATTTTTTATCTTTTATTTTTAGCAATAATGTAACCAGTCTTAAGTGCCTCTCAAAATGGGTCAAATATCACAATGTATGTTAATAGTTTTTTTTTCAAGATAAAAGTTTTGTTCCCCATAAGCTACCTCCAAACCTGATCCTACTTTACAGAATGTGGAATTTTTTTTACTTTGTGGAATGATTTTACTAAAACTTCAGTGGCAGATACAGGAGATAGAGTTATATCACACTTAGTAATGCAAAATGTAATTTAAAATATGCATTAAATCATTCTCTTCTTCCCCACACATATCCTAAGATACTCTGGGTAACCGTAATTTAAAATATGCATTAAATCATTCTCTTCTTCCCCACACATATCCTAAGATACTCTGGGTAACCAGCTGCTTTATCTCCCCCTGATTTCTTTTTTTCATTAGTATCTCCAGACTAATTAATATTAGACTTTCTGTCTTTTGGAACTCCTTCTCCCACAAACTTTTAGTAAAAATTTCACTGCTTGTTTTATTAGTTGGAGTTCTGCTGGTACCAGTGACCAAAATTCAACTCCATGCAGGTAAAACAAAAGGCAACTTAATTTGTTTAGATAATTCAGAAATCCAGGAAAAAGACTTGTGTTCAGGTACAGATAGTCCCTTCTATTCAAAGAATGTTGTAACTTTTTTTTGTTGTTGTTGTTTTTTACTTTATTTAAGCTTTATTTAAACATATAATGTAACCCCACCACCCTCACCCAACCCCTCTTCCCCCCACCCCCCTCAGTTTGTTTTATGACATTAAGAGTCTCTTTTGGTTTTTCTCCCTCCCGATCCCATCTTCTTTCATTTTTACTTTTCCTACCACCTTAACTCCCATCCCCGTTGCATCTCCACTTCCTCATATCAGGGAGTACCTTATGACCCAGCAATTGCACTACTGGGTATTTATCCTAAAGATACAAATGTTGTAACTTTTTAGCTTGGGTTGTGTTTTTGGCTTCACCACCTGGTTGTTTCTTATTGGAGTAAGGTACTCTTTGTGTCAGGAAATGTGATCTCTGACAAGAACAGCAAGCGTCCAAAGCATTCCCTAACTATGAACTTTAATATTTAGTTCTGTAATAATAAATTAGTTATCTATATAGGCAGAGATTTCATATTAAATATTGAATTCAATTTTATTTTTAAAAAACACCACTTTTTAATTTGTTTTCATAAGCCTTGAAGAAAAATCTGTTTAATGGATTTTTGAGAGATATTTTCTTTGGTCATAAGGAAATTATCATCTTATTTCCTTCCTTCTTCCAGTGTTTTCAATACCAATTAATTTGAAAAAAATTGAGTACTTAAAAATTTTATGACTCCATAGAATGATTATGGACATTAAAATATTCCCTCATATGCATGTGACATTTATTTGTAGCCTGTTTAGTCCTGGCAGAAATAGAAGAGGTACAACACAATTATATTCTCTTTCTTTGCTTTGTACTATGACTATATTTTCCCTAAATCTTTATTGAGGTTGTGTAGAACTGTTGAAATCCTTTTATTTCATACACACAGTTATGTGAATTATATAAATTTAATTCATATAAATCTTGTGATTTTTATTTCATTTTGTCTTCCTTCCTTCCTTTCTTCTTTTATTTCCTTTTGATGAAAATAGCACACTATTTCTGAACCGACATAATCCTGAATAATCCAAGCCTAAGTTATTATTAATAATAATATAAATAGATTAAAGACTGTCATAAATAGATGAATAGATTTCCCAACATTAAATATGATCCTCTTAAAAAGGCAGGATAACTGCTTGCTTATTTCCCTTTAAATAACCAATTTTCTGAATAAACACATGGTGTCATAGGTACTTCAAATGGTGTAAAATGAGTTATTTTTATCCTTTTTTGGGTATCACTATTTATATCTGTTTCATATATTATAATTAATTGGAATCATGTAATGCTCTCATGCAGCTGTGATGAGCACCCTGAAGGTAGCCTCAGTACTTTTGCAGACTCTTCTAGTCTCTCAGTACTTCTTATTCCCTGACATAGCAAGGTACTAAAGACTTACCTGGGAATTTCATGAATCAGAACTTGTCCAAACTATGTATCCTCCCAACATTGGATCTTTTGAGTGGAAAATTATACTATGAGCCAAGATCTAGGAGATACATGTATTTATTGTTACTGGGATATTTTTGCTTCCAAGTCTTACAAATAAAAAAAGTTTAGAAAAAATATGTACACATCTATAAATTCATAGACAGATATGTAAATAGATAGACAAAATAAATTAAAATTAAGTGGGGCTTAGTTATTTGATTTGTTTTTTGCAGTCATTTGCACATATGCCAAAATTTGTGATTATTAATAACATTAATAGATTTAATTAATGCATCATCCAGCATCACTAATAAAATATTTTAAATTATAGTTAATGTATTAATTATGAACAGACTATTGATAAGCTTTATGGTTTTTTTATATTTATTTTTTCTTTATAACCGACCCTTTTATTAATATACAATAAGAGGGTATTGTTCTAAAGTACTTGAAAAGATTTATGTGTTTTTCTGTGTGGTTAGGTTACCAATTTGAATACATGAATCAGATGTCAGCATTCATTGACAGTCACTAAACAGATTTCTTTCTTATGTCACTCTTAGAGCATTTAACCTAGAAAAAATTCTAATTACTCAAAATATGTTTTGTTAAAGGCTTGCTGCTCACCAAAACTAAAGAATCCAGTCAAGGAAACTATTGTTCTTATTTATTGGCTAAAGTTCTAGTATGTTTATTAAATTATTTCTTTTTTTTAAAGATTTTATTTATTAAAGAGAGTGAGAGTGAGCAAGAGAGAGCATGAGTTGGGGGGAGGAACAGAGGGAGAGGGACAAGCAGATCCTTTGCTGAGCAAGGAGCCTGATGCAAGGCTTACTCTCAGGACCCCAGGATCACAACCTGGCCAAAGTCAGATGCTTAACCAACTGAGCCACCTAGGCATCCCAAAATGATTTACGACTTAATAAAAAACTAAATTCAGACCTATTAAGTTTATTTTTTTAAAGATATTATTTATTTATTTGACAGAGAGAGATCACAAGTAGGCAGAGAGGCAGGCAGAGAGAGAGGAAGGGAAGCAGGCTCCCCACCGAGCAGAGAGCCCGATGCAGAGAGCCCAATGCGGGGCGTGATCCCAGGACCTTGGGATCGTGACCTGAGCCGAAAGCAGAGGCTTTAACCCACTGAGCCACCCAGGCACCCTGAGACCTATTAAATTTAATGCCACTGTTCCTTTCTATAATAGAGCTTTTCAGTCAGTAAACTACAAATTTAGCTATCTTTTGTTCTGGCCAATGAACCAAATGAGTGTATGCTTTCCTCAGTGTGGTTGGCTCATGCCAATCTTTTTTCTTTGCTATGATTTCACTGCCATTTACATATTTTTATTCCCTAATAATGGCGTTTAATTCACAAATGTTTTAACAATACATTATTTTAGCATTAAAGTAGATATGCGGTATAAAAGTACAAATATACTATCATTCTAGGCAGATGGCACAGAGAAGAGTTGGCATCTAAACCGAGTACATAAGCTTGTATTTTCTACCAAAGCACTGAGAAAGTTTGGAAAAGCTGAAAATATGCCTCAATAAACTTCGAATTGACTTCAGATCAAACCTATTAAAATTATGCAATAAAGTTCACTTATAAAACATAGCTGCAGATATTCTAAATATTTTGGAAAATAAAATGAAGAAAGATTGTATAGAAAATATGCTGGAGGAAAAAAAAAAGCAAAATGTTACCAGTGACTAAATCCCGGTGGCGGATTTACTTTACTTTTTAAAAGTTCTATTTATATTTCTTTGTTTTTCATAACCTTTGCAATGATTATATGTTACCTTATTATAATATAAGAGAGGTTATTAACTGATTATGACAAAGTCACTTTGCCAGCAATGTTAAAATGCAAGGGTAATGACTAAGATGACAATGACATTGCCTACCCTGATATCTCAAAGGCTACCACAGTATTAATTTAGGAAAGAAAATGGCAATGTAGAGTGACCCAGTATGAGTTTAAAAGGAAACCATCAAAGAACAGTATTTTTTTTTTTTACCTTATATTCTTAGGCTTATTTTGTTGTAAGTGTATGTTTCAAATACTGAGGCCAAATCAGTATTTCTTATAACAACAGTGTGATTTCTTTTAAAACATCTCTCACTTATCATTCCTTTAGTCACAACCTAAACACATTTGCAACATTATATTTGTTATTAGACTCATAGAACAGGAAAATTTATCATGTTTTTTTCATAATCATTTAAATGAAAAATCTGAAGTATAAACTGTAAAACCAATTTTTTTTATTTTGATATCTGAAAGTATGATTTAGAAAGTTATCTAGAGAGAGGCAAACCATGAAACAGACTCTTAACTGTAGAGAACACACTGATGGTTATCAGAGGGGAGGTGGGTGGGGCAATGGGTGAAATAGGTGATGGGGATGAAGGAGTCCCCTTGTGAGCACTTATGAGCAGTGGGTGATGGTAGAGGTGTTGCATCACTATATTGTAGACCTGAAACTAATATTACACTGTATGTTAGCTAACTGGAATTTAAATAAAAACTTAAATAAGAAAGTTACCTAGAAAAGGGGATTTAAAATATCTATAAATATTAGATTCTACATTGTGCTTGGAAACTCCTCTTTTAGACTATATAAGCAATACAATACATGAGTATTTAGTAGACTCATGTGTTGTAATAGGTAAACAAAGTAACATCCTCAAAAGTGGTCACATGTATTTTAGATCACATGAGAAGGAAAACATTCTTACTATTTTTATGAATAAAATATTAGATACAGTTATAAAGGGCAATTAATCACCAAGAATATTAATCTACATGGATTTTTCAAAACAGATTTTTTTATATTTCCACAAAATAAGAAAACTACTCACAACGGACTTTACATATTTACTATTTATCATGCAAAGTTACTTAGCTAAATTTTCACACTCTTCCAGATAATTGCATTTTTTAGACTTATCAGTTGACTTAAATGTGAATGAAGACGTTAACTACTGATAGTCTGTGATTCAAGAGAGGTAGCTTTATGGGCTCCATATGATTGGGATATTCTATTTATATGGCACAGTCCCTTAACTAGACCAAAAGACCTGTACAAAGGTCAAAACTTACATTAATTTTGTATTATGAAAAAACAGCCAATACCTTCATAATGAATATGATGAGAATTCTTGTAAGAGAATACAAAACAAAACATATAGCTCAATCTTAGGCTTTTGCTCTCTAACTTAAAGTTTTCTCTCGGTGTTCTTTCAAGTTCCATTAACATTCCACTTATGCATAGTTTAACTCAGTTGAGATTATCTATCTAACATCTATGTTATCTAATATCTGTCTCTTCCCAATCCTTCCCCCCTCATATTTTATTTTAATTATTTTATTTTTAATTATTTAATTTTAATTATTTCTAGGTTTTCATACAATTAGTTACTTCTTACAACTTGCTTCCAATTAATTTATCTTTTTTTTCTTAACAGCTTTAATGTGTTTAATTGTAATGTGTTGAAGTCAATGATTTTAAATATATTCACAGGGTCTGGTTTCATAAACACTATCTAATTTTAGAATACTTTCATCACCTAAAGACACCACATACCCCCCAGCAGTTAACTCCTCATTCTACCCAAATGCCAGCCCTAGATATCAACTCATTTATTTTCCATTCAATAGACTAGTCTGTTCTGGTTGCTTCATGTAAATGGAATTATGTAATGTATTATATTGTTGACTGGCTTCTTCCACTTAGCATACTGTTTTGAAAGTTCATCCATATTGTACCATATATCAGGACTTCATTCTATTTTATTAGTGAGTAAAATGCCATTGTATAGATATGACACATTTATTAAACCATTTATTAGTTGATGGACATGTGGGTTACATCCACTTCTGGCTCACATTGCTCAATTATAAAATGGTTGCTATGAACATCTGTATACACATTTTTGTGTGGCCTTGGTTTTCATTTATTTTGTCTGTATACCCAGGAGAATTACTGGATGGTATCATAACTTCATGTTTAACATTGTGAAGAACTGCCATACTGTTTTCCAAAGTGACTGCACAATTAAATATTTGCAACCAATCTAATAAGATTCCAATTTCTCCTCGACAACCTTTGCTTCCCAGGGTTTTTATCTTTGTGTGTCTGATGTTTATTTGTGTGTGGTTTTAACTTTTTTTATTTTTAAGTAGGCTCTATGCCCAACATGGGGCTTGAACTCATGGACCTTAGATTAAGAATCTCATGCTCTATTGACTGAACTAGCCAAACACTAATGTGTCTGATGTTTTCTTATTGAAAACTGCATTGTTATTATTATTATTTGCTTGTTTGTTGATTGATTGATTGATTTTTATAGACTAGTTAAGTATATTTCCCCTCCATAATTCAGCCTCTGATGTTGCACTATCTTCCTGACACCCATACCATATGGATGATATTCTCCCTGGTCTGCCTCTGTTACTATCACACCCAGATATTCATGGCTAGTGATTATTCGTTGACCATTATATGTTTCTGAAAATGCCTCAATGCATAAGTTGCTACACAGTCCATTCCAAATTAAGTAAGTCTCCTTTGGATTTTGACTCAATCCCAAGATGTTTCTTTTTAACTGTCTTTTCCCTGTTTCTCCCTGATAAACATCTAGCTGGTCTACCATTTTACTTGTTGCTATCAAGAAGCTACCAGCTTCCTCTTCATTGCTAACCATGAAGATTGCCTTTTTGGACAATATCCTTAATCTTGCAGGTCCCCAAATTTTGCTCCAAAAAAATGTCCATCACTCTATGGAGAGCTACCAAATTCTCCACCTGGGTAGAATCCATGTTCCATTGCCCCAGAGTGGGGGCATGGAGCGTAGCATATTTGACTCAGAGTAATGCTTGCTCTATAAGCAAAGTATGGGGCATGAAAGATAGCCCTTGATTTCTTGGTTTGCTTTTCCTGCCATGGGACATCTGACCTATGAGCCAGCACAATAGTAGGTAAATTGATGGGGATTCTCAACCTGCTGCAACTGGAATGGTCTTCCACCCTATGAATAGGAGCTTGGTAAATGAAGCATATTGATTTATCTTGCTCTGGTTGCCTGAAATAATGCTTTTGAAACATGAATCTTGGAATGTGGATGAAAAATCCTCTGCTCCTTCCAGGAAGAAACCATTGCCCTAATTGGGAGATTCCAGGGAGAGAGGGCCCTGTCTTCTTGCCTGCACCCATCAGTAGTTTTCATTACACTGATTTCAGAGGAGAGGAAGTGGATCATGGTTCAACACCCATAATCTCTCATTGTTCTTACTGAAATTTAGGAATTCAAGAAACATTGTCTTGAATATCTGTTTCTCTAGCTGCTGTGTGATTTTTGGACAATTACAGAGACTTTATTTTTTACTTTTAAAATTTTCAGCAGTTATAATTATTTCACTAGAGAGAGGGTCCATGAAAATATCTAATCTGCCATTCTGGAACTGGTTCTCCTCCATTTACTTTTTAATACATTATATTCTGAAGCAATGTGTTAGTCTAAGTATCTTGTATTCCTATGCCCTATATATGTGGAGCCAATGCTAATGTTGATATATGTTTGCTATAGCAACCTGGACAAGTAATGCACAATATTCTAATCCTTTTTTTGTTTTTTTTTTTTAAGTTTTAGTAAAAATGATGATAAAGCCTTCTGCATCACTCCTTCCACAAGACTGTTGTGAATGTTACGTAAAATAAAATAAATATTTACCTAAGATGCCTTGAACTTAGAAAATAAAATTTATCTGTTCAGCCTAAAATTTTATTTATTTAAGGTAAATGTATTTCCTCCTCCTAGGAAAGAGAATGGGCACTTTAAAAAAAGAAAATGAAAGCATCATACTAAGTTTCCAAATAAAGTATATAACATAGAGGCAGAATTGGCAGCAAACCAGGATAAATGCAGATGTGCTGTTACTAATTTGTGGCCACTTGCTTTCTTTATGACCTCCACTTCATTTTAGATATTAGCTCTGGGGTTATTTCTATAGGAATCTTCTGAACCTCAGGTTATGTTCTAAAAAGGGGTGAAAATTAAATTCACATAAGATGTCCTTTTCAAGTTCTTTGGTCCATGCTGTACATGTTTTATTTTATTTCTCCTGCCATAATTTTCCAATTACTTTTATTTTCTGAGCAATCTAGCTCTCAATAAGAACAATCCCAACTCTGTTATTTTTTTCCTGATCTGCCATCTTCTGTATGTAATCATGACAGGATGGACATGGAATATGTACACATGGGATATATATGTATGTACAGGTTTGGATACATTTTACTTTTGTGGTCCCTGTAATAAACTGTGAATTTATGTTCCTCAGGTCAATCACATTATATGTTAATTTTAGGTTCCTTCTTAGCCTCCGCTGAGACAGCTTCCAAGTCTGATTTGTATAAGTCATTGAACATTTTATTCCTAATTGTAAAATATTCATCATTTGAACTAATGTTAATATAGTTTTTCCTCTACTATATTGATAGCCCATAGCTTGTTAAGTTCTAAATAGATTGAACTGCATATTTTTAAGCAATAAATGAGAATGATAGTTTTCTTGAAATAGATCTTGTTTGTTTGTTTGTTATAGTAGCATGCCACATAGGAAGATTTGGTGTGAATTTTAAAATTCTCATGACTTTAACCATATGAAAATTAAGTCTCAAACAGTGCCTGAGGAATGTATTGTTTTATTGTAGCAGGCATTAAAAGCAGATATCTGAATGGTAAAGACTGTTCATTATTATCATGTTCAGACTCCTTTTCTACCTTAAATACAAAGAAATTTATATTTTACATAGACTTATAAAATGTTTCTGGATTTTAAGAGGCTCTACTAAATTTACAGATCTTTTGTTTTTAATGTTTCTAGAAATGAGAGGTATTTATATTTAACAGGATAATAATAATATTAATATACAGAACATACTTTTGTCAGGCATTGTTGTAAGCTCCTTATATATATTTCCTACTTTCCCTTTGAATCCTTCATGTAATAAGCAACAACAAATGATAAAACTGCTAATAACTGTTAACAGCAAGTCTTCAATTATTTCTTTCATTTTATAATTTTGGTGGAAGAAGGGGAATGTCCCTGGAAAAGAAGAAAGAAACAAAACCCAGTCAAATCTTCACATACATGTGCTAATGACAGAACTCCTAGAAATCTCACGAATGCTATTTGCTTGCTGGAGAGTTCCTGCGTATAGAAAGATTTCACAGAATATGCTATGCTTAGTCTGTGTTGAACACTTTGTAAACAAACATGGAATCAGTTTTGAAGCACGCCCCATAGAAAATATTGCACAGGCTGTGCAACTATAAGGTGGAGATGTTTCAAGGTTGAACATCTTTCCTTTAAGCCATGGTGATACATATACAACTTAGATTTTCAATATATTAATTTGAAAGTACATCCTGATAAGGCAGGAAAGGACCTGTGGAGTTATAAAGATATTCCCAGACCTCCCCCTGCTTCTTCTGAATATTGTCTTTAGTCATTATTTAAATTAATAGTAAAGCTTGACACTGGGTAAAATTTCTGGTTTGCAGTAGTTTCATTTGATGTTCTGATACTTCGTATTACCTATGAAAGCCACATTTTTACCTAAAGATATACGTAACCTATATCTTTCTACCACTCTTTCTCCACTAAACAGGGATTTATCACTTTATTTTAATCAACTGGAATTTAACCTGGAAGGAATATAAGTAATTGAAAATACTTTACATGAAATGCAGGTATACTTAGAATAAGAAATCATTTATAATTCACTTGGTTGTTTTCTAAAGGGATAAGCACTTTGTTCCTAATTCTAAATTTATATCATTAATCCACAAAGTTATAAATAAAATCTTAATAAGGAACTATCTTGTATTTATGTTTTAATTACTTATTAATAATTGTCACACTTCATTCATTATCAAGCAGAAATTGCAATCCTTTTTCCTGAATCCCGTATTTTGTCAACCAGAGGGCATTATGGATCTCACCCAACTGAGGTTCAGAGTATTAAAAAATGAATATTTAAACTTAAAATATAGCTTGTCACACAGAATGAGCACCTGATGCCTTTATGAGAAACAGGTGGATGTTTATTCAGGCATGTTTGATGTACCAGCAGGAATTATTTAAGTTAAATATCAATGTCATTGCCATTAAAGAAGATTAAAACAAGAGCAAAAGACACACCACATGCACACATGTACAAGCACGTGTGTGTGCACACGTGTGTACAGATTTGGAGGATGGATTCAATTTGTCTTGATTACCTAATGTAAGAGGAAGTAGCCTCAGAAATAGATCAAGAGAGTTTGACCTTTGTTGTTACACTGAAATGTGCAATTCCTGCAGATGTTATTATTGTTTAACATTTTCTCTGGGTGAGTGGAAAATAATATCTTTTTTGGGGGGTAGAGAATAAAAATGACAAGGAAAAAATACACATCTTTTCATTTATTATATAGGATCTTGAACAAACAAGTTAGAGCAGTTATTATTTTAATGGAGAAAAATATACAAAATAAACATTTGAATTAATCACAAATGTAACTGCTCCTAATAGGAGGGAGAGAAGAGAGAAAAAAATATAAATGACCTCTTTAAATATATTTTTATTTAAAAACACTCTAGGATATTATGATCTGTAAACATGTATATGCATTTTCACAACGATTATGGCAACTTATTGTAGGCAAAATTAAGGCATTGTTTTAGTACCAAAATACCACTCAACAACATAGTACATCAGCAACCATTCACACTGAATGATGTAGATAATTAATCTAATTTTCCCTCTGCTTCATTTTGTGTTCTATTAGTTTTCTTATTCAAACTTTCAAGTCACAAATCTAATTTAAAACCTCTTAACTAGTCTAACGCATAATGTGTTCTATCTGCATTCAGTGTCTAGCAGTAAGCAGCGAGCTGGAATACTAATTTGCTTCAGTGTGTGCAAAACACTCAATACTCAAATAATAAAATCCTGGATCCAGCATTTTTTAATGACATGACCAAATGAGTCCAATGCTTTGAAATTTGAGCATAAGTTAAAAAACACTGCATCAAAAACTAATGAGGTACTATATGGTGACTAACATAATTTTTTTAAAAAAAGTTTAAAAAGGCAAACAAAGAAGAATAAAGTGATGTCAATGGAGAAGGAGAAAAAAAAATCATGCTAACCAGAATAATATATTCAATATTATGGGTCTCCATTCAAAATGGTCCCTATACAAGATAACAAGACCTTAAAGTTAGCAATATATGTTTTGATTAACATTTTATTTAAAACCAGTGTTGCTATTTTAACCTTGCCTATTCGTCTATTCTCTATATTATATTCTCTTTCTTCTCCCTGTCTATCATGCACAAGTGCACACAGTTACCATATTTAGATTTAATATTTGAAGTTATTTCCCACAGTCTCTTTGTAAAAATCTGTATTGTTTTATTCACTGGGGTGGGGGGGGTTCTTTTTCCTTTCCTTTCTTTCTATGTTCACATTCTGTTTGTTAAAATAAAGTTTGTGTGTTCTCTTGAATTCAAAGTCAATAAAACACACACACACACACACACACATTTCATAAAATGAAGAAACAGGATATGTCAGAAAAATTAACCATGTGCTGAGTGATTAAACCATTTTTTGTAAGAATGTCATTTCTATTTTGTTTAAATGTAATGCAATTTACCAGACCATAAAGAACTCCTTAGATGAAATGGCTATTTTCCAGGCAATGCTGCTCTGCTGCTGATTACAATATATTCTGACATCTATGACAGTTTTATAATTCTTCTGTTCTGTGCTCTGAAGTGTCCTTACTCTGCTGAAGGCTTGCTCCTGGGAAAAGGCTCTAAAGTTTTGTGGACTGAAAGGACAATAAACAGTTAGATGGGAAAACAGTTTCACCATGTGATGCAATCCTTCTGCTAATTTGTTTTATGTTAATAAAGGAAAGTATTTCAAAAGACCTTTACATCAAGATTTAGAGACTTTTGTTACACCTGTGAATATTTTATGTGAACTTTTTGAAGAAAATCATGGAAAAAAAAGGATTCTATTTTGATAGCCTCCTCTGTCCAATGCAAAACATGTTAGAACAAGGTATATTAAGCAAACTGTTCAAAATATTACATGCCAGACATGGCAGTGAATTTGAATACAATAATTTTAATGAAGATAACCTTAGACTAAATAACATGAATGTTTATGATTGTTTATCATAAATAGTGACCAAAGGTTTTGCTGCTTATAAAATTCGGTTAAAGCCTGTTCTAAATAATATTTAAATAAAATTTTGGGGAACCCATGAAATGTCTGTGATAAGTACTATGTTTCCACTAAGTAAAAGCAGAAATATAAAAAATAAGCTCCTATTTAGAATGTGTAATATTAAATAACTATAAGGAAACATACACAGAAGGGTGAAATGTGTATCCAAAGGACAGAATCACAAGAAAAGATAACAATGCTGTCAGATAGGGAACAATCACAACAAATAAAAATAATATCCATGCATACTCATACTGAGAAAAGCTATGGAACGTATTGGCATACGCAAATATGCAAATATACATATGACTCCCATGTAGAAATCAATGGAAAGAATTTCAGTTGGATTAGTGTTCAATTTGAAGAGAGCCATCTCAAGTGACTTTTTAAAACAATTTTTAAACAAATATTGTGTAAGTATTTAATCTTATAACAGTAAATTTTAAGAACATGGACCATTAAATTAACTTTCTCATTAAAGAAGTATGAATTAATGGTAGAAAAAAGGTTTGGAAAAGAGGAGCAACCCCAACCAATTATCTGAATCAGTAATCATTTTTCATGTAGAGTAAGTAGATTGTGTAGAGCTCAGAATAAGGAGAAATAGTAATGTAATTGTCCATTTGTTTAATGATCTATAGTTTTCAAAGTTTATATGTACTATTGCACCTCAATTAGATGAAATAGCTATATAAATAATTGTGTTTGTAGATTAGATAAACTTCTCTCACGTGGGCAGCATATGGAAATTGGAAAGAAAAAAATCCATATTACAACAAAATTACAAATATACAAATACTGTAACTGATTGGATATTTCTCTTTCTCTGTATTTTTTTTTTAGGAGGCTGGAAAACTAACACCAGCTATTTTGCAGCAATGACTTATCTCAAGATCTAGGATTGGGAAACCTTTGCATAGCCATAAGCAATGAGTTGCAGTAAAAATCTTTGAAGAATTAAACTGTTCTTATTTGCTAAATTCATAATTGTGTTATCTATGTTATTTCTGGGTCTGTCTAAATCATTTATTTTTCTTGGTTATGGATCACATTGTCCTGCTTTTTCCCACATGCAACAAATTTTGATTAAATGCTAGACAGTATTAATGTTATCCTTCCAAATGTCTAGGTTTTTTTTTTTTATGAGTATGAAGTTTAATCCCAGCAGTAAGTTAAGTTACTCGGAAAAGAGATTTATCCTTTTTTAAATATGTTTTTGTTTTCTTAGGGGGACAGCCTTTTTCTCCAGGGCATGAGCTTTTTAGAGATCTTTGCTGAGTGTTCATAAGGTTCTGAGTGTGCAAATATTCAAACAAGGATTCTCTTGTTAACATTTGACTTTTCAACCCCACTTTTAGGGAATACTCAATAAAAATAAAAATATACGTCCATGAAGGACTAATACATGCCTGCTCAAAAGAGCTTTATTCACATTAATTGAAATCTGGAAACAAAACAAATGTCCACCAACTAATGAATGGATAAACAAAAGATGGTATAATCATAGAATTAAATACTGAGCAAGAAAAGATACCTGTTGGGGCGCCTGGGTGGCTGAGTGGGTTAAGCCTCTGCCTTTGGCTCAGGTCATGATCCTAGGGTCCTGGGATTGAGTCCAACATCAGGCTCTCTGCTCAGCAGGGAGCCTGCTTCCCTCTCTCTCTCTGCCTGCCTCTCTGCCTTCTTGTGAATTCTCTCCCTCTTTGTCAAATAAATAAATAAATAATCTTTAAAAGAAAAGAAAAGATACCTGAATACTGATAAGCCTAAGAATAGAAATGAATTTCAAAAAACATAATGTTGAATGAAAGAAGCCAGACACAAATTATACATACCGGATTACATCTCTACATGTAATTCTAAAAAAAGCAAAACTTAATTAAAAAAATAGAAAACAGATTAGTGGATGTCTAGGGCTGAGAATTGGGGGATCTACCGGAGAAGGAACAGGAAGGAATATTTTGGAGAATAGAAGTATTTTATATCTTGTTTATGGTGATATTTATGGGAGTATACATTTGCCTAATTTAAAAAACAGACATTTAAGACAGGTGCACCTTATAATAATGTGAACTCAACAAAGTGAGTTAAGAAAGAAAAATATATACATATCTGGACTTCTTGAACTTGAGTTAACTAGCTTGGGAAGGCCAAAGAGCATGCTAAAAGAGCCCAGTCATTTATAATGGGATCAAATCAATCCTCACATTTTTAACAGAGGGCAAGTTAATTACTCTGAGTCTTAGCCTTGCTGAGACTTACTCTCTTTGACATCTCAGATTGACTCTGAACAACAATTCCATGTAGAACATCTCTTACATAAGATATACCAAAAAAAAAAAAAAATAGACCCTTCTCATCCTTCTCTTTTCTTGGATACACATTCTGATCTTAGGGCATGATTTAAGTGATAATGACCATCTACGTTGTGAATTACTCAGTCAAAATGAATTTATATAGAAGTACAGACCTTTATTTAAAGTAGGTTTTAATTAGTGTACTTAATATTTACATATCTCACAACTAAGAAAAAAGGCTGACCAACGTTAGGATGGTTTGTTTGATGATGTCCTTTCTAGTAGAATTAGCTATGCTCCAGAGAGTGATCTGATTTCAGGGATATTTAGTTATAAGCTAGTTATTGACTGAGATTTTAGTGGGCAAGGCTAAACTAGCTTCTAGTTACTCACTCATGGTTACAAATTTGTAATTTGTGTATTAGAAATTAAGTAGAGTGATTCATAAAGCATTCTAGTTTTCAAAACATGAAAATAGGTAGTTTTGAAAAAATAAGCAAACATTTAGGTATAAATATGCACATGTGAGAGTATATGCTGGAAGTTGATAATGAAGTAATCATTAAAATCTATAGTTACTACAGTCTTTAACATTTGAACAAAGTTTAAGAAGTCATTTAACTATTCCATATACATTGCATAGATTTAGATTTTCATTTTCTTAGGCTATCCCATTTTCTAATAAAAATCATCCCTGTGACCCTTCTTGCATCATTAGCTGACATCTAAATTTCATCTGCCGGTGCTATAATAAATAGCCTAGGGAACATCTATATGGGAGTGCATAGCACATTAAGTGAGCTCTGAACACAGAGAACTAATAATTTTATACTTTCTTACAGAATAAATTGTTTGAAAGAAATAAACAAGTTTAAAGGGAGGTAATGAAAACTTTATCTGGAAAAGAAATATACTATTGAATACATTTTAACAACTTTATTATGCAACATTCCTTTTTATTTACCTATGATTCCCTAAATTATTTCCTAGCACACTCTCTCCAAAGGTGCAAAATAAAAGTACCAGAAATTCTAAATAAAATAAGTATACTTATTTTCTTATCATTCTTTCACAAATGTGCAGAAGTATATTGCAAATAAAAATGCATCTTTCATCTTATATCCTTTTTTTTTTTTTAAGAGCTTTGCAAATAGCCACTGGAATAAGAGCAGAATGAATATAACTATATTTGAGATGTGAAATAAAACTCTGCTTTTTTTTTAACATATGTATCAATCAACAAGGAATTACATTTTGGAAACACAGAAGGTATTATTATGACTAAAAACAAAAATAAAATATTTCTACACTAAACTACTAAAACTACATATTTCAGGGCATTCTGTGAATTGGTCAATAAGTGAAGCACTTCACATCCATTAAATTCTTTCATCTTCATTAGCCTCATGCAATTGGCAATAATATTCCATTTAACAAGTGATTTGCATGAGGTCAGCAAGGATTAAGTGGTGGAGTTATAAATAATATCTAGGCAACATACTGTCAGAGTTTGTACTCTTCAGCTTTGGAAGTATCAATTAACTTTAATAACTAAAAAGAAGAAAAGCTAAATGAAATGTCCTATTATAGTTGAATAATCAAACCTAACTTGTGAAAAAATACACCTCTCAATTTATTAATATAGAAATATTTATGAGGCATAATGTAACATGTATGGAATATAGAACATAAGAATAGAAGTATAAAATATAAGTAAGACCATAATTTAACCAATTGTGGTAACATATGTTAATTTAAATATAAAATTCTAGAAATTTTAGCCACTGTCGCCACTCGTGTGTGTGTGTGTGTGTGTTCTTTGTTTGGAACTTACAATTGATTGGCGTGTAATGTTGATTAGAGACTAGGAAAGAATCATATAGCATACTGATTGGAAAAACTTGATAATAATATTCAAGATAGCACTTCAAACTAATGTCATTTTACTAGTCCAATTGTCCTCTTGACATAGTGCTGTGTGATTTAGCTGATGAATAGTATATTAATTAGCCTGTAAGTATTTAAAACAATCACATTGACCAGGTACTTGCCATATTTCATATAAACCTGTCTTAGAGTAAAAATATGTTAGGAAAACACTGAAAGAAGTTCTTTGAAACTTTGAAAGTAGTTTAAAAATGAATTATTTAATTTCACTTAAAATAATAAAATTAGTTTAATTTAGTTATGAATGCATTTGATATTCACTATTTTCAGATTATGAATAAAATAACACTTTTAATGAGAAACCATTTGCCTAAGATGCTCATTGGTTCATATAATAGAAACTTTGAATGCAAAATATTGAAGAGGAATAGAAGCATTCATTTAAGAAAGTATTAGATCAGAGGATTGCCCATGTTAATATTCTTGAAATTAAATAGGTTTAATGTCTCTAATTTAATTACTCTAATTTCTGTTAATTTTGAGAAAACAAAGAAAGCATACACATATAACCAGTTAGTATTGTTCACTTAGTATTTACTTGTATACTATTTATTATAAAAATTGATTTACACAGTTGATAGAGAAAGTGGCTAAGAGAGTTCAAAGTGCACAGGCAGGCCACCAGGAAGGGAGTATCACAAACAGTCTGGAACCACATAGCCATAGAAAGTGGCTGTTGTCCACAGCAGAGATTCGCTCTCTAGAGAGCCTAAGCCCTCCTAAAGACTTCCAGATGTTTCAGTCTGGTCTGTCAGAAGATAATCTCCTTCCCCAATGATTAAGTCGAACAATTCCAAGGTAATCTCCTAATTGAAAGTTAACTGACTAGGGAATTTAGTTAAATCAAAGTCCCTGTCCTTTTGTCACATACTGTAACCTAGTCACAGAAGTAAAATCTATCACATTCTTCCCACATTCAACTTGAGGGAATTATAAATAGTATGTACACAAGAGGGTGGGAATCTTGAATATCACAGAATTTCGTCCACCAGAGAATGCAAAGACAGTAAACCCTCAACGTAATTATATTACTACCCTAAAAGAAAAAAATACATAAATTTGTTCCACCATTTTTAAGCATTTGATCATTTGTTAACAAAAGGAAAACTTTTCTAAATTGACAGATGTTCACCAATTATTACCTAGAATATCAATGTAAGTAAATCTAGACAGAGACTATCAAGGTTCTGTTGTAGCTACTGCGTGAGTGTGAATTATAAGCTGGATAATCAAATGTACCTGAAAGAGAATGAGAAGCCAATAGAGCAATGATGTAACAACATATATTTTCCAGAATCAAGACCTCTATTTTCAATGTCTAGGGTCCAATGTCTATGGGGCAAATGTAGCAGCTATCACCAGAGAAGGCAGTCTTGTTTTTAACAGAAGTTTTTGCAAGTTATATGATACAGGCCTTCACCATTAGTTTCACTTTTTACTGGGTTCTGAGTTGTTAAGGGAAGGGAGGGAACAGATATGGCTGAAGATTGGAGAAGGTATGGCACAATAAAAATATCCCTCTTACTATGGTGGAAGTTATATAGTCACTGGAAACCAGTTTTTTTTTCTTTCTAACTGTCTAATAATTTCTGCCTCTCCCAAACTTCATTGAAGCCTAGAAGGCCACACCAATTAGAGGAATCACATGCAATCTTTACCATATGGTTTCTCTTCCATTGCAAAAAAATGTTGTTTTTCTTTAATTCATATCTGAATGAATTTTATAATGATGAAGACATGTTTTAATAATCAAATCTTTCAAGCTAGCAATGATTCAAATGCTGACTATTTGATCTTGCCAGCTTTCCAGAATGACTTAAAAAATGAACAACACATTTTCAGATCATTATAGAATAGATTTTAGGTTGATGGCATGATATTTTATCTTCAAATGGAGAAAATGCTCAAGAGTAAGCAATTTTCAAAATGTATAGCCCAACAAAGATAGGAACATATGAAAGAATTGTTACACTGAACTATGATGAATAGTTTGTAGCTTTTCTGATTAATGGACTGTTCAGAAAGATGTACATCTGGGAGCACTGAGTTTAAAATTAAATGTGAGGAATTCCTGAATTTTAATTTCGTATCTTCAAACATATGACTCTGTAATTTATGCAAGCTGTGATGGATTTTTTTAAGTAGCATTTAAGATGAGCACTGTCAATTTCACAGGAGAATAATAATGAATTTACTATGTGTTCATTACAGGCAACTGAAGAGGGAAAATGAAGTCAACTACTTGTTTGGTATTCTATAAATACAGCATTTAAAAAGTTTGAATTTTGTTTTATCCACTATAAATGTTCTTCATATATGAACCATTAGCCACATTGTAAAATTCTTGCCCCAAATCTCAAAATTTTGCATAATTACTATTTAACATTTATTAACTGGCTGCTATTATTTGAATTTTACATTAAAAAATAAAGGTATAGACACAAGTCTATTCATTTTTTGTATCTATCATGAAAATATAGTATAAACCATTTTTGTGTAGAACTAAGAGTTAAATTTTTGACTAAATTTTAATTGAAGGACAAAAAAATATTACTATTCAAGTTGAGAAAAGCACACCTCTGCAATATGAATGAAATTTCAAATAATGAAGTGCATATTGAGCTAAAAGTAATTTATGGAAAGTATTTAAAAATATGAATAGACTCATAATGAAATAAGAAAATCATGTTGGGAAATTAGTCTTCCATTGCAACATAAATAAACAAAAAATAAATAATTAATATTTATACACATATATTGAAATCCTTTGCTCATCTAATACAGTTGTATGGACAATTTGTTAAATTTCTTACATACCAGAAATGATTTATATCTTAATTTAAGAAAAGAACAGTCCCACTCATAATTGCATTAAAAAATTAAAAAAAAAGTTTCTAGGAAAATGGTAGTAGTAGCTGCAGCTTTTTACACTCTGCAAATCCTAAGTTAAAGTCAGAGAGCAATTATGTGACAAAATCTGAATTTATCAACAATGTTTACATGGAACTAGGTGACAAGTCATCCAAAGTAACACTAAAAGAGAATGGTAGGAATAAATCAATAGCTATAAAACACGCGTGTTACCCATGTTTGAACAAAGGGGAGCAGAGGGAAGTTAAGGGAGGGCCTGGGAACTGGAGACTCCAAACTAGTGAGTAAGGAGGGGGTTTGCCTATTTCAGTAGTGTCTGAGAGTCAGGTTTGCAACAGTGACTAATAGATTTGAAGCTCCTATAATCTCTTGAAACTGAGTTGTTAGAACTCTGTTCCAACATAAGAACCTAGACTAAGGAGATAGTGTTGGGCAGTAACACAATTGAGTACAATATGGAAACCGGAAACAAAGGAAGAAAAGACCTGAAAGAATAGTGGAGGAGAATAGAACCAGGGAATCTGAAAAGCCAAGCCACTATATTTTGGAACATTGTTGTAAAAAATGACAGAAGAGAGTATTCTGTAAAATCAGAATAGCTAGCTATACTGAAAATGTTTCAATCTAAACACTCAAGAAAACTAATCCCATAAAAAATGAACAATATGAAAGCATTGAGATCAAATCCCTTAAGATGTTTTATAACAAAAGAATAGAATTACTTTGCTACAGAATATAAAAATATGCTAGAAAAAGATCTGCCCACAGAATAGATTTAAAACTATTAGCTTCCATTGCAAATGAGTAAAGATGCTAATAAAAGGATAAAAACATAAAATAACACAAGGAAAATAATCAGAAAAAAACTCAGAAATGGGATAATAGAATTTAGGAAGTATTTATGTTTTTATTTTTAAAACTTTATTATTATTATTTTTTGAAGATTTTTATTTATTTATTTGGCAGACAGAGATCACAAGCAGGCAGAGAGGCAGGCAGAGAGAGAGGAGGAAGCAGGCTCCCAGCCAAGCAGAAAGCCCAATGCGGGGCTTGATCCCAGGACCCCGGGATCATGACCTGAGCTGAAGGCAGAGGCTTTAACCCCCTGAGTCACCCAGGCGCCCCCCCCAAAAAAAAAATTTAGGAAATATTTAAATCAAATATAGCTATATTTAGAAAAAATCACTAGCAAAATTTAGTTTTACTCTTCATTATTGATGTATAAAATTTAATTTAGGGGCATCTGGGTGGCTTAGTGAGTTAAGCATCTACCTTCAGCTCAGGTCATGGGATGAAGCCCCACATCGGGCTCCCAGCTCAGTAGTGAGTCTGCTTCTCCCTCTCACTCTGCTCCTCTCCCTGCTTGTGCTCTCTCTCTCAAATAAATAAAATCTTAAAAAAAAATTTAATTTATACTTGCATTTTCTCATACATAGTCTGTTCATACGTGGTCTATTTTAAATCAGCAACATACCATTTCTGCCAGAGAATTCTTACTATCCTTTTCACCAGTGTATTGAATGGATATATCAAATTGTATAAATAAAATAGTTTTCATGATTTGTTAAAGGCTCTTGCATTCTTCTTTAAGGATTAAATGTAAGGAATATAAGGGATATTTTGATTCAAATTATATGTAATACTTGTTATTTAAATCTCAAATGTGTCTTATTTGGGACAGTTTGGTCATATAAGTATCATCTTTATAAAGATAAAAATACAAGGAGAATGGATTTTTTAAGGTTTTTATTTAAATTCCAGTCAGTGAACATACAGTATAATATTAGTTTCAGGTGTACAATATAGGGAAGAATGGATTTTTATGGGTCTTCTAGTAATTTCTCAGTATGGTATAATATAAACACAGAATTTTTAAAAAAATGATTACTTCCATAGCAGCCACTTGAACTGACAGAAGAGTGTGCACTGACTTTGAACTTTGAATAACTGATTATTACCAAAAAGATGATACTGAAATATCAATATTGAAATTGAAATATTAAGCTCTGTCACTGCATTTCATTCCTAATTTGGACAACTGGTCAAGAATGATTCTCCAAGTAAAATCTGAATAAAATTGTATTACCTCCCTTGAGTACAAGTCACCTACTTCATCCTTATATTAGAGTAATTCCTTAGTAATAAATATCTGCTGAATAAGGTCAACGGTACAGACCTTCTGCTGGTTTTTCACAATTTAGGAAGTTGTGACCTGTTTGTGTTTCTTTCATCCATTACATTTTTTCCCATTAATTATTTGTTCATATATTTGAACTGGAAAAAAGAAAAGAAATGTTGTCTGGAAAATGAGATTAGTTTTTAAATTTAAATTTTAAATGTATAGGGGTTGTTTACACTTTTCCCTCATAGTGGGAAAAAAACATTGTAAATTGTCAATACATATATTTTGTTCTCTATCTGGCGCTTATGTGTAATTTTTTTGCAGGAAAGAATATTTATTACAAAACAGCTAAGTTACTCTTTTCCTACTATAGAAGTATGCTACTAATAACATTACTACAAATCCCTTTCATTCAAACTAAACATATATATATTATAAAATAAAATCATGTGCTTGCATTACTATCTGTGCCTCACAACATTCAAAATGCAATGAGGTTAAAGTAGAAAAGATTTTACTTGTTAACTACAGGGACTTTTTCTGTTATATTAAGATTTTTAAAAATCAGTGGAAGATAAACTATTTTTTAAAAGTACAGTTAGAAGTTAAAACATTATTCATTATCGACCATAGTTCTATTATGCTAAATTAAAGGAAATATATATCATCTCTAGTCAAACACAAACATGACTATTGTTTAAAGTTATGTAAAGAGAAATGGCTACATAACTGGTATTCTGATTTTTGTTTTGTTTTGTTCTGTTAACTATAGGTCATTACAACACTTGAAAAGAGGTAAGAAGCCAGAGACATTTCTGATACTTTCATATATATGAAGATTTTAGTTCTCATTACCAAAACCACAACAGAAACACTAAAAGTAGAAGATTTCAAACATCTTGAATTATTAAACACTGAGGCTTTTGCAAATGAGGATTTATAGAGAGACTGTGTGGGATTGCCTTTAACTCTGGGACATATATAATAAAAGACAAAATGGTAGTTTAAATCCCATTAACTACTGAGGTATATACTTTGATTAGCTCTCTCATTCTTTCTACCAGGAGAAAGTTAAAACTAATTTTCCTAGACTCTCTTGTAGCTGAATAAAGTTATATCAATTAGAGGTATCTGCACAAGATTTAAATGGCAGAAATAAAACACACTTGTTCATGGCAACTAACACACAAATCCTGAAAATGAGAGTGTTTGCGACAGCTCAACAATCCATTTACGTGTATTTTATGTGGCAGGCAGTTTTGATAGTGGCCCCTGTGAGAGCAATACCAGTGACCCCTTAATTCCAGATAACAAGTCCAGTGATGAGATCTTGGAAACAAATGTCCAGTGCCACAAAGAAGCTGTGTTCCAATAAAGCGTTATGTAGAAAAACAGACAAGCCCTAGTTGTCCCATCTGACATATACCATTAGTTTTAGAAGTCACTCCTTGAGAGTCAGTTTTGCTTTTAATGAGTAACTTGCTATTACAAACCTACAATAAACATTTTTATGTGCACATCATATTTTCACATATACATATATTTACACATATCTTAAAATAATTTCATAGAAGTTTCAATTCCCTTTTTATTGACTATCATCAATTTATACTCCAAGCAACAATACATGAGTACATTTTTCATCTTTGCCAATCCAGTACATTAAAAAAAATGTATCTAATTGTATTTTTAAAATATATTTCTCTTTTGATCAGTGGAATTACACATAATTTCATTGATTGGTGTCATCATCTTTTTGGTTTTAACCTTACACTGTACATGTATATCCTTTGCTTATTTTTCCAAATATAGCTCTGTGATCTTGGTGGGCAATTTATCAAAAATGAGCTTAAATTACATTAGTGTATGAAAAAATATCTCTAAAATCCTTTTAATGGATGGCTCTAAGGGGCCAGCAAATTCCCACAGCAAATAGATGTCAAGCAGTTCTTCTTTGCCTAGAAGGATGGTGATCAGACATACATATTTACACCATCACTAATGATTTTACTGGCTTCTGAGGGAACTGGATATCAGGGCTTTGTTGATAAAAAGTGACAAAGAATGGAATAGGGGGGAGTCAAGATGGCAGAGAAGTAGCAGGCTGAACGACATCCGGTAGCAGGAGATCAGCTAGATAGCCTATCAAACGATTCCGAACACCTACGAATCCAACAGGAGATCGAAGAGAAGAAGAGCAACAATTCTAGAAACAGAAAATCGACCACTTTCTAAAAGGTAGGACCAGCAGAGAAGTGAATCCATCGTGACGGGAAGATAAACCCCGGGGGGAAGGGGCAGCTCCTGGCAAGCGGCGGAACAATGGAGCACAAAATCAGGACTTTTAAAAGTCTGCTCCATGGAGGGACATCACTCCAGAGGCTAAACTGGGGTGAAGACCTCATGGGGACAGCATGGACTCAGGTCCCACAGGGTCACAGAAAGATTGGGGGTGTCTGAGTGTCACAGAGCTCATAGGTATTAGAGCAGGGAAGCTGGCTATAGAGACAGAGCAGAGGAGTGAGCTCTCAACTTGAAGTTACCGTGAACCATAATCTGTGACACGGGCTGGTGCTCTGTGCATGGGGGTCCCCCAAGATCCGGGGAGACTCCGACCTGGGAGAGCCCAGAGATCTGCTGGGTTCAGAGACTCCAGGAGGGACACAGTACCAGAGATAGAGACTCTTGGTCACAGGCTGGGTGGCCTGGGAGCGCAACCAGAGACCAGTGAAACGGGCCTGATTGCGCGCATTTTTTTCCAAGTGCAGCTGGAGGCTAGGGACCTAATCAGTACAGACATTGGTAATATGTCAGATCTGGAATTCAGGATGACGATTCTCAAGGTTCTAGCCGGGCTCGAAAAAGGCATGGAAGATATTAGAGAAACCCTGTCTGGAGAAATAAAAGCCCATCCTGGAGAAATAAAAGAACTAAAGTCTAATCAATTTGAAATAAAAAAAGCTATTAATGAGGTGCAATAAAAAATGGAGGCTCTTACTGCTAGGATAAATGAGGCAGAAGAAAGAATTAGTGATATAGAAGACCAAATGACAGAGAATAAAGAAGCTGAGCAAAAGAGAGACAAACAACTACTGGACCACGAGGGCAGAATTCGAGAGATAAGTGATAGCATAAGACGAAACAACATTAGAATAACTGGAATTCGAGAAGAAGAAGAAAGAGAGAGGGGAGCAGAAGGTATATTGTAGAGAATTATTGTAGAGAATTTCCCTAATATAGCAAAGGGAACAAGCGTCAAAATCCAGGAGGTGCAGAGAACACCCCTCAAAATCAATAGGAATCAATCCACATCCCATCATCTAATAGTAAAATTTACAAGTCTTAGTAACAAAGAGAAAAACCTGAAAGCAGCACGGGACAAGAAGTCAGTAACATACAATGGTAAAAATATTAGATTGGCAGCAGACTTATCCACAGAGACCTGGCAGGCCAGAAAGAACTGGCATGATATATTCAGAGCACTAAACGAGAAAAACATGCAGCCAAGAATACTTTATCCAGTTAGGTTATCATTGAAAATAGAAGGAGAGATAAAAAGCTTCCAGGACAAACAAAAAACTGAAAGAATTTGCAAACACCAAACCATTTCTATAGGAAACATTGAAAGGGGTCCTCTAAGCAAAGAGAGACCCTAAAAGTATTATCAGGAAGGAACAGAGACAATATACAGTAACAATCACCTTACAGGCAATGCAATGGCACTAAATCCATATCTCTCAATAGTTACCCTGAACGTCAATGGGCTAAATGCCCCAATCAAAAGACACAGGGTTTCAGAATGGATAAAAAAACAAAACCCATCCATATGCTGCCTACAAGAAGTTCATTTTAGATCTGAAGACACTTCTAGATTCAAAGTGAGGGGGTGGAAAACAATTCACCATGTGAATGGGCATCAGAAGAAAGCTGGGGTGGCAATCCTTATATCAGATCAATTAGATTTTAAGCCAAAGACTATACTAAGAGATGAGGAAGGACACTATATCATACTCAAAGGGTCTGTCCAACAAGAAGATCTAACAATTTTAAATATCTATGCCCCTAACATGGGAACAGCCAACTATATAAACCAATTAATAACAAAATCAAAGAAACACATTGACAAGAATACAATAATGGTTGGGGACTTTAACACACCCCTCACTGAAATGGACAGATCATCCAAGCAAAAGATCAACAAGGAAATAAAAGTCGCAAATGACACACTGGAGCAGACGGACATCACAGATATATTCAGAACATTCCATCCCAAAGCAACAGAATACACATTCTTCTCTAGTGCCATGGAACATTCTCCAGAATAGATCACATCCTGGGTCATAAATCGGGTCTCAACCGGTACCAAAAGATTAGGATCATTCCCTGCATATTTTCAGACCACAATGCTCTGAAGCTAGAACTCAATCACAAGAGGAAATGTGGAAAGAGCACAAATACATGGAGGCTCAACAGCATCCTTCTAAAAAATGAATGGGTCAACCAGGAAATTAAAGAAGAATTGAAAAAAACCATGGAAACAAATGATAATGAAAACACAATGGTCCGAAATCAGTGGGACACAGCAAAAGCAGTCCTGAGAGGAAAATATATAGCAATACAAAGCTTTCTCAAGAAACAGGAAAGGTCTCAAATACACAACCTAACCCTACACCTAAAGGAGCTCGAGAAAGAACAACAAAGAAAGCCTAAACCCATCAGGAGAAGAGAAATAATAAGGATCAAAGCAGAAATCAATGAAATAGAAACCAAAAAAACAATAGAACAAATCAATGAAACTAGGAGCTGTTCTTTGAAAGAATTAACAAGATTGATAAACCCCTGGTCAGACTTATCCAAAAGAAAAGAGAAAGGACCCAAATAAATAAAATCATGAATGAAAGAGGAGAGATCACAACCAACACCAAAGAAATACAAACAATCTTAAGAACATATTATGAACAACTCTATGCCAACAAATTTGACAATATGGAAGAAATGGATGCTTTCCTAGAGTCATATAAACTGCCAAAACTGAATCAGGAAGAAATAGAAAACCTGAATAGGCCCATAACCAGTAAGGAGATTGAAAGAATTGTCAAAAATCTCCAAACAAACAGAAGCCCAGGGCCAGATGGCTTTCCAGGGGAATTCTACCAAACATTTCAAGAAGAATTAATTCCTATTCTCCTGAAACTGTTCCAAAAAATAGAAATGGAAGGAAAACTTCCAAACTCATTTTATGAGGCCAGCATCACCTTGATCCCCAAACCAGACAAGGATCCCATCAAAAAAGAGAATTACAGATCAATATCCTTGATGAACACAGATGCGAAAATTCTCACCAAAATACTAGCCAATAGGATCCAACAGTACATTAAAAGGATTATTCACCATGACCAAGTGGGATTTATTCCAGGGCAGCAAGTTTGGTTCAACATCCCCAAATCAATCAATGTGATACAATACATTAACAAAAGAAAGAACAAGAACCATATGATACTCTCAATAGATGCTGAAAAAGCATTTGACAAAGTACAGCACCCCTTCCTAATCAAAACTCTTCAAAGTGTAGGGATAGAGGGCACATACCCCAATATTATCAAAATCATCTATGAAAAACCCACCTCAAGTATCATTCTCAATGGAGAAAAACTGAGAGCTTTTCTGTTAAGGTCAGGAACACGGCAGGGATGTCCATTATCACCACTGCTATTCAACATAGTACTAGAAGTCCTAGCCTCATGGAATACTATGCAGCCATCAAAAGAAATGAAATCTTACCATTTGCGATGACATGGATGGAACTAGGGGGTATTATGGTTAGGGAAATAAGTCAATCGGAGAAAGACAACTATCATATGATCTCCCTGATATGAGGAAGTGGAGATGCAATGGGGGTGGGGGCTAAGGGGTTAGGAAAAGAATAAATGAAACAAGATGGGATTGGGAGGGAGACAAACCAAAAGAGACTCTTAATGTCATAAAACAAACTGAGGGGGGTGGGGGGGAGGGGGGTTGGGAGAGGGTGGGGGGGTTACATTGTATGTTTAAATAAAAAAATAAATTAATAAAAAAAATTCCTACAAGTTTTAAAAAACCAAATAGAAGAATATCAAATGAATGATGATCATCTTTCAGTGTTTAAGATATGGGTAATACTTTCTCATGTTCTTTTTTTTACTTTTTAAAAAACATTTTATAATCCTCATGAATTAGTTTGTAATGGAGAAAAACATTCTTTATTAAGATAAAGAAGTATGTATGTCTTTGAATAAGAAAAAAAAAAAAAGAATGGAATAACCTACTGAAGAGTTTGTTATGACACCAGCTAGAATTCAACAACTTGTGTGATGGGATGGACGCGCAATGAGATGCAGTACATTGTCTGATCTAAAGGCTATGATGTGGTGCTCTTTCTCACTAAACTTAGATTATTGAGTCAATCAGTAAATGTAGGAATATTTCATATTACCATGGCATTATTACACTTTTATGATATGTTCCCCAAACATGGACTTTCCTTCTTTGGAGGCCTTAGTTCCTAAGTAGACCAATACTTCCACATGTGAATAGTATCTCAATTGAACTTGAAGTTGTGACTGGCCCCGTTTAGTTTTTATCCTTCTTGTTCTGTAATAATAGTGAAATTGCCGGGTTAATGAACTGATTATGGTCATTGATTATGATGATTAAGATGAAATAGCTTTAATGATACTCTTTTTTCTTTAACCAATAAGTAACTGACGGTGCTCAAATTCAGCAAGAACTGTTCTACAGAAGTGATTTCATAGTTTAGTAAATAATTTGGATCTTCAGTGATAATTTAATCAGATTGTATCTTAGTTTGGAGATGCAGAGATTTGTAGGGACATACCCAAGTTAGATCTGTGATAAATATAAAGTTTTCCTAATTCTCAGTCTAATAATTTCCACTTGATACTTCTCCTAGGATTCGATTAAGGTCACATATCTGAATAATCATTCTAAATACTTTTTTTGAAATTTTAAAATAAAATTTTAGCATAAGGTAGTTGATAATAATTGTGAGCAAAATTTTATGTAACTTTATTATTGCTTAGGAATATAGTCTGGACTAAGTGTTATGATCTTCTTTAACATAACTATTTCAGAAAATATGACTTTTGAACCATTTCTTTAGAAAGCATAAATATTATGGAGGGTACGTATTGCATGAAGCACTGGGTGTGGTGCATAAACAATGAATTCCGGTACACTGAAAAGAAATTTAAAAAATAAAAATATGTTAAAAAGCATAAATAATATTAAATGAATATTTGAAATATCCTACAGAGGTTCTGTATCATGTCAGACTTGCAAATGTTTACTTGACTAAAAATGTGTTTAGGACTACTATTTTAGGCAATTGTTAAAATTTTCTACTGAGTTTCTTTTAACATTATATCTATCAGATAAAATAATTGGTTTTGTTATTATACTTGAATAATATAATTTAGGAATATAAATAATACAGGTTAGGGATATAAATCACCTACTTTCCATTTTCAGCATACAGTATCTACCATAAAATGACATTTGCTTCATCCCAAGCACAAAATAAATGAATATTGGAAAAACAATACACATATAGGGTTATATTTATTGTGATAAGTTGTTTTCTATAAACCTCTACATTTGGACATGCATTAACTGGCAAGACATATTAATGATTTGTGTCACACTATACCTAAAATTATTAAAAGTATTCAGATTTTACTCTAATTTGGTCCGGCTGACATCCATCTCAAAATAAAATACAAGAAAATGGAAAAATTGCAAAAAAAAAAAATAAATAGAGTGATATTATCAGTTAAGTCCATTTTTGGTCTTATTATTACTGCCAATATACATTTACCTATTGCCAATCTGTTTTCTTTTAAAATTGTTAATTCTAAAAAATTATTTTAATAAATTTTAAACTACTGGAAATTAAAAAAAAATAGCTTATTTTGAAGAGATTCTCTGGGTTAAAAAAACTAAAGGATAGGAAAAAAATACAAAAATATCTCTTTTCGATGCCACTGATAGCTAAGATTTTATGAAAATTAAGAAAGGTGAGAAGGATATCATTAGTTCTGCTTTCCTTCCTCTAGTATAGTCAATGATATCAAACTGGGGGCTGAGAGGCTAAAAAGCTAATAGAAAGTAGGAGCTAAAATAGCTGAAAAGATTAGCAAAGCTTCCAACATTCTCAACAGATCAGCTATCACAAGTGGAGTTCAGGCTCACAAGAAGGAGATACCTTAGTAAACAACTAGGTTAGCAGTTGGGCCCCTAAGTTTACAGCTTATGACAAACCAGAAATTAATTACTTCTTAAAACAATTAAAGTTAGGTTTAAATGAGTTCGTTCTCCGGATTGAGGTCATCTACCCCTAAAATACTATATGTCAAGGTCAAAAGTGAATTACGTGAAGAGTAATGAAATATCATCCAGAATTTCAAATTGCCTATACACATCTGATACACAATAATGAGAATTCAACAAAAAATTGCAAGGCATAAGAATAGACCAGAACACATGATTAGAGCTCTGATTACTGTTGGACAGATTAAGTTCTCCTGAACCGTAACTCCACACAGTTTAACCACTGTAAAATCTGGAATAAAAGTGGAAATTACCTCTATTGCAGTATGTCAAAACACTGATCATTAAACAGCAATGAAATTTAAGTACAGTTAGAGTGAACAGAAGGGACATACCACCCCAACATAATCTATAGAATAGAATAGAAACTATGGCAGAATGAGTGCATGCATTATGATTTCACTGATATCAAATTCAAAAATAAGCTAGATTAATATATGTTGTTATGTCATTATAGTGGTTTCCTTCTAGGTTTGTGACTGTGAAGGATTTATGAAGAAATCTTACAGTACTGTTAGTGTTCTTTTTTAAGTTCTTATTATGATTAAATGGGTTCATTCTCCATGTGATAATTCATTGAGCTGCACACTTATATATAGTTTGTATGCTAAAAGTCAATAAAAGCTTACAACAATCATCTTTAGCATCATATAAATTCATTAAAGATTCATTTATTTATTTGAGAGAGAGAGAGAAAGAGTGGGAGGAGGGCTGGCTGAAGGAAAGAATTCTCAAGCAGACTTCCTGCTGAGCATGGAGCTAGACTTGAAGTTTGATCCCATGACCCATAAGATCATGACCGACTGAGCCACCCAGGCATCCCAGCATCATATAAATTTTTAATGGATATAAAATGGTAGTGACATTTAAAAAAACACTAAATAACAATATTTCCTTAATCTTCAATTTATACAATATTTAATTGATGTAGCTATAATTGGTAAGCTAATTAGTGTAGCATATCTATCATTCACTTGTATACACGATGTATTTTTGAGAAATCTTGATATAGAAGCAACAGTAATTATAATAACAAGCATGTTAGAGAAAAGGGGATTATAATAAACTTCCCCACTAAGTACAACAAACCTGAGAAATAATGTAAGAAACAACCACAGAAAATCTCTGAAAAGAGATAAGGGGAGAGCAAACTGGTCTGGTGCCCAGGACCAGTAAAACAATACAGCACAGGGGTACCTTAGCTCCCTTGACCCAAAAAAAGAAGGCACAGTAGCAACAAGCAGCCAGCAAAAGTACCATATTTTCATTGGATTCAAGGTTCTCTTTTTCTCAACACCCATTTACACAGGGCAGATTGATCTAGAGCAGTGGGTGGAAACACCAAGGAATATTAAATAATAAGCAACCCATAAACACTAAGACAGCCAGTGAGCAATAGCAAGAGGATCCACAACACAACAATCAGCCTGTCTAAAGGAGCCTCATCTATGAGTATGTCTTTCCTTCATCAGGAGACACAAGTGTGGGTAGGCAGCATTGGCAAAGAGAACCTTGCCATAGAAAGTAGCCTGGCCACAGAAACTTATAATCCTTATGGGCCAAAGACATTCACTCCTGCTGGGAAATGTGAGGATGGCCAGGCAACATTGACAAGAGAAAACTTAGCACAAAAACTGAAACAGCCAAGGAAGCTCTTTGTTCCAGTAGAGCTGGGACACCACACTCTACCCAGAGACACCTATTTGCCTGAGGGCACTTGAAGAGTGCGTTTCTCCACAAGTGCCAGAGCAGGAAAGCCTCCTCATTGCCATAAGCCTAAGATTCTTCTTCTCCACCAAGAGAAATTCAGTGACCCAGCCTGGAGGAATCCATCTGATTCCTCAAGCAGCCCTCAAAGGTACCAAAGGGAGTCTAATCAGGACCAGGCCAACCAAAATAACACTGTAAAGGCTCTAAAAATTGGGACAGATGGGTGGCTCAATGGGTTAAGTGTGTGCCTTTTGGCTCCAGTCAGGATCCCAGGGTCCTGGGATAGAGCCAGCATCGGGCTCCTTGCTCGGCAGGAAGCCTCTTTCTCCCTCTTCCTTCCCCTCTACTGCTTCCCCTGCTTGTGCTTTCGATCACTCTCTCTGACAAATAAATACATAAAATCTATAAAAAAAAAAAAAGGAAAGGAAAGAAAAGAAAAAGGCTCTGAAAATTAAAGTGTCATTGGAACTACAGGTCACAATATTAGGCAAAAATGTGCATACTAAACCAAAGAGTGTGATTGCTTGCCAAAATAAAATATTTAAATAAGACTCAGAGTCTCCTAATAAATAGAAAAAATGTACTGGTATAGAAAAAAAAGTCACTCATCAAACCAAGAACCAACAAAGTTAAATACGAGTGAAAAAAGGCAATGAGTTGATACAAACTAGATAAATTTCTAGACATTAGGATTATCTGACACTGGTTTTAAAGCAAAAATCATAAAATTCCTTCAACAATCAGTTGCAAATTCTATTGCAACAAATGAAAAAAAAAGGAAATATGAGCAAAGAAATTGAAGTTATGAAAATAAAGAACTGAAAACCATAATAATAGAAAAAAACTCATTGAATGCATTCAATAGCATAATGAAGACAATGGAGGATAGAATTCGTGAATTTGAGACCAATAGAATTTATCCAAAAGTAACTACAAAGAGAAAATAGACTTTCACACAAATAGACTGAAAAAGATGGACAGGATCTCAGGACGTTTGGGCAATAATAAAAGGTCAAACATTGTATCATTTTCATCTCAGGAGAGAAAGAAGATAGAGCTGAAAGAGTATTAGAATAATGCCTGAAATTTTCTCAAATTTGGCAAAAGATATGATCCTACGTATCCAACTGGTAGAATGAATCCCAAACAGGACACATCATAATTAAATATTTTAAATGAAAGGGATAGAAATTCCCTGAAAGTAAATATAGAGAGATGACACATTACCTATAAGGTGAAGAGCAATTCAAATGACAGCAGATTTCTCATATGAAACCATAGTGACAAGAAGGAAGTAGCACAACATTTTTCACATGCCAAAAGAACGTTTTTGTCAATAGTGAATGCTATGTTTGGCAAAATGATCCTTCAAGAATGAAAGGGAAAGGAAGACATTCTCGGACAAAGGAAAACTAAAAACATTTTTCACTAACAGATTTACCCTTAAAGATTGGAAGATGGTTCCATTAAATAAGGAAATTCTTTAAACAGAAGTAATATAATAAAAGAGAAAAATTGTGCAGTCGGACATAAAAAGAAGAGAAAGACCTGCAATATAGCTACATGTAATATATAATCTTTTATTGTGTTTTTTATATATTAGATTTTAGTTGAATACAAGATACTACCAGTTAATATTTAAGAAAATGATATATAACAGTGATGATGGTAAATGGGCTTAAATTAGTACTAATTACTAGAATCGGTAATATGTTGGTAGCAGTGGACAATGGTAAGTCATGTATATTGTTAGAAAAACTACTATGAAAATACACAGGGCAAAAATAAAAAACATGACAAGGGGGCGCCTGGCTAGCTCAGTGGTTTAAAGCCTCTGCCTTCGGCTCAGGTCATGATCCCAGGGTCCTGGAATTGAGCCCCGCATCGGGCTCTCTGCTCAGCAGGGAGCCTGCTTCCTCCTCTCTCTCTGCCTGCCTCTCTGCCTACTTGTGATCTCTCTCTGTCAAATAAATAAATAAAATCTTAAAAAAAAAAATAAAACAGGACAAATAACTCAAGATGGAATAAAAAAATGTTTAAGTGACCTGCAAGAAGGAAGAAAAGAGAACCAGCAAAACAAACAAGCAATCAAACAAACAAACAAACAAACAAACAAAAAAGGAGGAAAGAGAATCAAAACAATTATCAAAATGACAGATTTAATAAGATCAACAAAGGCAAATACCATGATCAAGTCTCTCATGTATTCTCGTTTTAGATTACATTTCTTCTTTTTCCCCTTATTCCATTTTCTTCCCCTTTCCCCCTTCCTCTTCTGTCTCCTCCTCTCCCTCCTCTTTCTTCTTCTCCTTTCTCTCCTCTTCTTGTTCTTGCTTCTGCTTCTCTTCTTTAGATTTATGACCTAAATTTGAAATTTGGACCTGTAGCAATCAGGGATTTCAAAGTAAATTTATTATTTCATGAATTAGCCTATATACATAAATAGGTTTTCTCAATACATGAACATATTTCAGTGACTTTTCAGCACCCTTAGAAGGCTATAGTAGGAATTTGGATTTTTAAAATGTAAGCTCTTCATTATAGAATGAGTCCGGAATTCTTTTCAATTAAATCATTAGTTGTGTGCTTGATCAACGGCAATAAACAAAGGATAGCTCCAAGGTGTAAAATATATACCAGGTATATCATGGCACTATATAAAAAATAAATAAGAATTTGGGGCACCTGGGTGGCTCAGGTGTTAAGCCTCTGCCTTCCGCTCAGGTCATGATCCCAGGGTCTTGGGATTGAGCTCTTTACTGGGCTCTCTGCTCAGCAGGGAGCCTGCTTCCCCCTCGCCCCGCCTGCCTCTGTCTGTCTACTTGTGATCTCTGTCAAATAAATAAACAAAATCTTAATAAATAAATAAATAAATAAATAAATAATTAAATATTCAATATTAACTCCAAATTTAATTAAAAACATAAGTGCTCTGAGTTATAAGAGGCTTCTTTTTATAAAAGTAACCGTAGACATTTCCTTTCACTGGAAGTAGCTGCAGGAATTTTACAAATTTATTGAGATTAATAATCCCATAAGTAAGATCAGAAAGACAATTAATACTTATACCAATATTCAGTTATTCATCCATTCCTTCAATAAACATTTATTAGGTTCCTATATGTTCCAGGTATTTCTGAAAGGTAGGGGTTATAATAGTGGCAAATAGATAAAACTATCCTGTCTTATGAACTTACATTTCAGCAAGTATCTTTTGTATATATCTGATTTTAATATCTTACTCTAAAACTTTCAGGCGGTGTAGGACTTTGTGCCTTTTATCTTTAATAATACAAGTTTAAATGTAACTATACTCCTACTTTATCTATGTGACCAAGATTGTCTTCATAATTCTTCCCTTATCTCATTAGGAGAGTGCTATGCCAGTTTTATGCACTCATTCTCTCATTAACTCATTTATTCAACATTCATTATGTGCAGATTATTCTATGCTTGGAACTTGAATAAGGCATGACCATGTCTTAAGAAACTTACAGTCTAATAAAGCACATCCAAAATGTTAAATAAATATATGCAGAATTTGATAATCCCTTAAGGCACTACTTTCTCCCCATTTAATCTTAGATTCCAATACCTATATGCTTTAAAAAGTAAGAACTAGTGGATGTCTGGATGGCTCAGTTGGTTAAGTGTCTGACTTGATTTTGGCTCAGGTCATGACCTCAGGATTGTGAGATGAAGAAGCACACTCTCACTTCATTGGCCTTTTGGCTCAGTGTGGAGTCTGCTTGAAATTCTCTCTCCTGCCCCTCCCCCACCTCTTTCTCTCTCTCACACACAAAATAAATAACTAAAATCTTTTTTAAAAGAAAATAAAATGGGGGCGCCTGGGTGGCTCAGTGGGTTAAGCTGCTGCCTTCAGCTCAGGTCATGATCTCCGGGTCCTGGGATCGAGTCCTGCATTGGGAATCTCTGCTCAGCAGGGAGCCTGCTTCCCTCTCTCTGCCTGCCTCTCTGCCTACTTGTGATCTCTCTCTGTCAAATAAATAAAGTTTGTCTCTTTTATATCCCCAATATATTTTCCCAGAAAATAATGCTCAGTGGATTAAATAATGACTTAAATAAGTTGTTTTGTTTTGTTTTGTTTTGTTTTAGCAAACTGGTTAACAGGGCACCTGGGTGGCTCAGTGGGTTAAGTGTCTGCCTTTGGCTCAGGTCATGATCCCAGGGTTCTGGAATCAAGCCCTGTGTCAGGCTCCTTGCTCAGGGGAAAGCCTGTTTCTCCCTCTGCCTGCCACTCCCCCTGCTTGTGCTTGTTCTTCCCTCCCTCCTCTCTGTGTCAAATAAATAAATACAATATTTTTTAAAATGGTTAACAAAAAGGTATTTGGTAGTAAAGTGTTTGGTAGTTAAGAGGACAGCACTGAATCCACTAGGTTAAGATGAAAAGGAATGTAGACTAACAGACCATTGCTATCATCTTAGAAGAAGGATGTTAGGGGCACCTGGGTGGCTCAGTGGGTTAACGCCTCTGCCTTTGGCTGAGGTCATGATCTCAGGGTCCTGGGATCGAGCACTAACCTGGTTCTCTGCTCAGCAGGGAGCCTGCTTCCCTTCCTCTCTGCCTGCCTCTCTGCCTACTTGTGATCTCTGTCAAATAAATAAAATCTTTAAAAGAAAAAAAAGGAGAAGAAAAAGAAACATGTTACCTGCAACAATGTTAACTACAACCATAGGAATTCACATAAATATGATTTTATTGATGTGTCACGCACATATGTTTATAAGATATATTAGGAGACTGAAAGACCTAGAACACTTACTTTATGTGTAACTTTACTTTACAAAGGGATATTTTATTTAAAATTTTTTTAAAAGTGGTAGCAGAGGCCCATTTAATAACATACTCATTTTAATCCATAGAGACATATATATTATAAGCTACATTAGAGATAGTTCTTGACTCCTAATTCTGCGACCCTTCCTTATACAATATTGTCCAGTTAAAAGAAGAATAATGAATTAAAATGATAACTTAAAGTAGAAAAGCATACAATAATATTTATTTAATCTTAGATTTCTGCTTTTGAATTCAATAACATCCTACTTTTTACATACAACAAAACTTTCAAATGTATAAATACAAGGCTAAACACCTTAATTTCTCTAGCCTGAAATATTCCTTATCTTTTACCAATTTCTTCTATTTTAAATACTCAATTTGTCAATGTCTGTTAAAAAGTTCTAAGAAATGGGGACGCCTGGGTGGCTCAGTTGATTAAGCAGCTGCCTTTGGCTCAGGTCATGATCCCAGCATCCTGGGATCGAGTCCCACATCGGGCTCCTTGCTGGGCAGGGATCCTACTTCTCCCTCTGCCTCTGCCTACCACTCTGTCTGCCTGTGCTCGCTCTCTCTCTCTCTCTATAACAAATAAATAAATAAAATCTTTTAAAAAAAAAGAAAAAAGTTCTAAGAAATGTATAAAAATCTCATGTGATGTAATATATTTGTTCTTTATTCAGATTTGTACAATAGAGAATTCTCTATTCCATCATCTCTTCTACACAAGCATAGTGGAATTCTATTGGTTAATTTGACCTCCAAATGCAGTTACAATGTTAGAAAATGAATTTTGACTGGAAAAGCAGCAGTGATAGAGAAAGATAAGAGAGGTGTATCATATAAACTGGCAAATTAGTCAATATGGTCAGTGTGTTTTATAAGTGTCTTTTGAGGTAATAAAGTTCCAGCTTCTAAAGGTGCAAGGGTATGGCAACTTTTTATCCTTTCTATCCACAGAGAATTCAATCAGTCTTTTAAATCACCTTCTCTTTGATGAAAGTAAAATAACTTAAAGTTTGCCCATGATGAATTCTTGGAAATACCTTTTCTATAGTGACTAATAAAAAATACTTCTAAGGTAAAACTTGCAAATATACATCTCAATTTGCCTTCAACCTATATTTCTCTGTATCAAATAATTCTTTTGAAAAGGTCATTGTTAAGGTAAGTATATTAAAAATGTTGCATAGATTAGAGACTGGAGAAGCTGGCTCCCAGAAACCCAAGCATAATAGAATGCCTCTGAAAGTTTCACTTTTCTAAAAATTACAATAATTGGCACATTTCCTCCCCATTTCAGAACAGTGAAAAGATCCACTTGGGTTTTTCTAGGTTTTTTTTTTTTTTTAAGTAGGAATTCCTCTCACAAGATTTCTATCTCAATTTCTCTTCTTACAATCTGACAAGCCTGAATTGATGGCTGAATAACTCAATTAAAACTTTTTTTTTGCAGTTTCTCTCCCTTTGCCTGAATATTATATAAATGATTCCTATTAAATGTATGAGCAAAGTGAAATGACTTTGCAGGAGATGAACCTTTGATAGCTAGGGATTAACTTTTCTGTGTTTGCACATGGAGGTCCCTTTTCATTCTTTATAAGTGGGTTCTAATGATACAGAAACTCCATTTATCATGGTACATTAATTAGATGTGCTATACTCCCTAAGATAAAATGCATAATAAAAATGTAAAGCCAGATGAAACAACCTTTCCTCTTAAGAATGTCAGAGACCAGGTTATTCAAACACAGATTGCACATTTTCCTATCTTTCTTTAAAGCTTAATAAGCTATTGTTACTTTAACCCAGACCAATACTTGTCTTCCACTCATCAGGTTTAGCCTCCTCACTTAATTTTTCAGATTCTTCAGTCAAATACCAGTCAGTTCATTAAGTGACATCTAAGTATGCTGAATTCTTGAGACTCGTCACCTCCTTTCTCTTTCTGTCCGTCTTGTATAAAGACAAAGAGAATAAGCTGACCCCATTTGAAAGCCCTGCACCCAACCATTTTTATAATTACACTGATGCAACCAATTCATTCCACCTTCTCCCTAATAGTTCCTTTGGATTTGAGTTGTACTGTCTTTCCTCTAAAACGTTCTGTTTCAGACAGAAAAGCAGTAAGAATAGGTATCAGGGTTTCATATGTTTCTTATCCTTTCACCTAGCTGCTTTATTTCATTTATGTATGAGGAGAAAAGAGTCCTGAGTGAGGACTCAGGATACCAAGTTCTTAAGTGTAGTTTTATGGGACTTACGCTTACATTTTCTGATGTATACAATGAATGTGTTAGATGAGAGAATCTCAAAAATTCTAACAATCTTTGACATACTATTATTTTGCTATAAAAATGAAATTATTTCTTATAGAAATACCACTTATTCATGCTTAATAATTAAGAGACTTCCAGTTTCCAGCCCAACATGTAAAGAGCTTGGAAATCATCCCTCTCATTCTCACAAGAAGAATAAAATTCAACAAACAGAAAATCACCAACTTTTCTCAGGTCCTTCAGAGTGATGAATGACACAAGGCAAATTGTGTCCCCAAACTGAAGAGACAGGTGGCTACAAAAAATCATAACTTCTGCGAACAGAAGTCTACAGGTGAAATCAGCATCAACAGGAACACTTTAAGCTATAACTGACAAACTCCTGGAGGTTCAATGTGGACTAGCTTGAGAGTTAAAAACTCTGAGAGGGACCAGTCTTAGGGGGCACTCACACTTCCTTGAACTTAACCTCCAGGGGCCTTACCAGTTTTTCACTGTAAAAATCAAAGAGATACTCTGTCATTCTTCCAGCAGGGAAAAGGGAAAAGTAACAATTTTGAAATGTGCCAGAGCTAGCTGTTCTTAACAAAGCCTGCCTGAGGGCACCTAGGTGTCTCAGTTGGTTAAGTGGTCTTCAGCTCAGGTCATGATCTCAGGGTCCTGGGATTGAGCACTGCATCAGGCTCAGTAAGGGATGCAAAGGATTGGAGATAGATATACCATGCTAAAATTAATCAAAAGAAAGCTGGAGTAGCTATATTAGTTTCAGATAAAGCAAAGTTCAAAACAAGGAAAATTATCTTTCCCCCCTTTCTTTCTTCCCTTCTTCCTTCTTCTTTAATTTACTTATAAATTTAAGTAATAACAAAAGAAAATTTTTATATTCACAGTCAAATTTGAAACATGGAGCTATGGAAGTTGTTTAATACAGACTTCAAACTAAATGTATTATTTTATAAATTAATCTGAATAAATAAGTATATGGTTGTCTGTTTTCTAAACACTTGAAATATTTGAATTATTTAAAAATATAAGCTGTTGGGCAAATAGAAAATTCATTGTGGGGTAAAGAGGAGCATCACATGATGATAAAAAAGATATAATGATCTTTAATGTGTATGCCCATAATAACACAACATCAAAACACCTGATGCAAAAATGATAGAACTACAAGGAAAAATAAACAAATCTACTCCTATAGGTGGACACTTCAACAGCTCTCTAACATCAGAACCACCAGGAAGAAAACCAGTTAGAATATAGTTGAACTGAGCAGTTTCATAAACTAAATGGATCTAATGGACATTTAAAAACACTCCATTGAATACACATTCTTCTCAAGCTCACAATATTTACCAAGATGGAAAACATTCTGGACTACAAAACACGTCTTAATACATTGAAAAGAATAGATATGATACAAAGTATGCAATTAGACCATGTGGAATTAAAGAGAAGTTAATAATAGAAAGACAGCTGGAAAACCCCAAAGTATTTTGAGATTAACATCACACTTCTAAATAACACCTGAGTCAAAAAAGAAGTTTTAAGAGGAACTTTAAAAATACTTTGAACTACATTAATATGAAAATACAAATTGTCAAAATTTGTAAGATGTAGGAAAAGCAGTTCTTAGAGGGAAATTTTCTGCATTAATACATATATTTGAAAGAAGAAAGATTTAAAACCAATGATTTAAGCTTCCACATTATAAAATAAGAAAAGGAAGAGCAAATTAAATCCCAAGTTAACAGGAAAAAAATAAATACTAAAATCAGGATGGAAATCAATGAAATTGAGAACAGGAAAAAAAAATGGAAAAGAACTGGCTTGTTATAAATGTGTCAAATTAACACTTGTTAAGTGGAGCACAGGGTATTGGATGGTGAGTTGTGGTTCAACAACAAACCACAAGTTCAACAAACTGAAATACAGAAGTTTATTACTCACAGGTCCCAGAATAAGTGCCTGGCATACCTTGAGGTCCACATAGGAAGGTCAAGGCAGAGTACAGACAGAGAACAGACAGACACATCTTTTATTATTTGTTGACATTATACTGTATTTGATCTTCTAGCTTGTAAATTATGATAAAATTAGGAAATGTATACAGATTAGGAAGGAAAAATCAATCACTATGTTCACAGAGGGCATGATTGTTAATGTACTAAATAGCAGAGATTTGACCAAAAAAAAAAAATCTTTTAACTAAAAACCATTATAGCAAGGTTGTAGGAAAAAATGTCAATAAAATTTTTCCTATGTATGAACAATGAAGAATTAAAATTTGAAGCTAAAACTATAACAGCCCTTTATTTAACACCCCCACAACTGAAATTCTTTTTTTTTAACTTTATTTAAGCTTTATTTAAACATATAATGTAACCCCACCACCCTCTCCCAACCCCTCTTCCCCCCACCCCCCTCAGTTTGTTTTATGACATTAAGAGTCTCTTTTGGTTTGTCTCCCTCCCGATCCCATCTTCTTTCATTTTTACTTTTCCTACCACCTTAACTCCCACCCCGTTGCATCTCCACTTCCTCATATCAGGGAGATCATGTGGTAGTTGTCTTTCTCCAGTTGACTTATTTCGCTAAGCATAATACGCTCTAGTTCCATCCATGTCGTCGCAAATGGTAAGATTTCATTTCTTTTGATGGCTGCATAGTATTCCATCGTATATATATACCACCTCTTCTTTATCCATCCGTCTGTTGATGGACATCTAGGTTCTTTCCATAACTTGGCTATTGTGGACATTGCTGCTATAAACATTCGGGTACACGTGCCCCTTTGGATCACTACGTTTGTATCTTTAGGGTAAATACCCAGTAGTGCAATTGCTGGGTCATAAGGTAGCTCTATTTTCAATTTTTTGAGGAACCTCCATGCTGTTTTCCAGAGTGGTTGCACCAGCTTGCATTCCCACCAACAGTGTAGGAGGGTTCCCCTTTCTCCACATCCTCGCCAGCATCTGTCATTTCCTGACTTGTTCATTTTAGCCATTCTGACTGGTGTGAGGTGGTATCTCATTGTGGTTTTG
>ML107496.1:0-11573 GCA_003697995.1 Taxidea taxus jeffersonii | reverse complement strand
CACACACACACACACACGCCTTGTATATTACCTTCCTTCTTTTCATTGTAAATGCTCTCAGTTTAATAAGTTTGTTAATGAAAAATATAGCATATCTGAGGCAGGCATATAAATATGATAGTTAAAAACAGTTTTAAGCCTTATTATCCTTTTCTACTTATTTTTTGAGTAATCCACTTGTATCTTTTCTGCAGTTTCTAATTTTAAACACATGCAAGGAACCTTTTATATAAACATCCTGAGTTTTGAGAAAAGCCATTTTAACATATTATTAGTTGACCAAGACACTTCAATTGTAATACAATATTTTTTCCCTCACAGGGTACAGCTGTGCTTTTTTAAAAGAAAAAAAAAAATCATAGGAGAAGAAGGGAACAGCCACAAAGAAAGGGGAGAGGGGGGGTCACAGGGGGGGGGGGGGGGGCAAATGACGCCAGCAGGGGCTTGGGATACCACAGGGAAGAGAAAATGGGGCCTCTTTAGAAGTAACAGAAGAAAATATCTCTTGGCATTCCCACTCTAGGAATAACTAGTGAAAAGGTGATTCTTAGGAGGAAATGGGGTAAAGAAATACAAAAGGAAGACAACTTCTGAGGGGAGGGGAGCAGCTGAACGATGCAGTTAGCACATGAGTACGGAAGAAAGCCTTGGGGTGGGGGGCTCAGACCCTGAAGCAGCTGCGGGGTGGGCACAGATGTGAGCACCACTCCCCACTCCCCAGGGGAAAGAGGGGCACAGGGACTGGACAGGGGCTGTCGGGTGAGGGGCGGCAGTAGTGGAGACATTCCCAGGCGAGAAGCCTTACCCACCTCTGCCAGACTGTCACCCGACTTGGCAGCAGCGGGGGAATCGAGGAGCAGAGACTCAGCATGGATTCTGCGTAAGCGTTCTTTAAGGTCTGTGTTTTGTGCTAGGGCCTGGAACATGTTAAAAATAGTGGGGGTCTGTTAATAAATGGATGTATCAGGAATGCACAGCAGGGGGCCCCGGGGGACTGAGCCCCTAGCAGGGCATTTTCAGGACTTTTCTTCTTGAATTTTATCCAACAGGATACGGTTCTGAGCTGCCAAGGAGATCAAAGACACTAAACTTTGGAAGTGATGCCCCTTCCCTGGTCTTACTTTCTGGGATGGAAGAAGGGGCTGGCGAGGCTTTGCTTTCTGTGGAGGAAATCACCAACACTTTCAGCTTTTACTAGGGCTAGTGGTTTCACGGCCCTCCCCCTCCCCAGCTCCCTCCCTATGATCCCACGCTTCTCTTATCCCACCCCTATGACTGGACATCTTTTGATGTTATTTAATTTTCATACCAGTTTAACTGGACCTTAGGTAGTATGCTTAGAAGTAGGATTTTGTGGAAGAGTAATTTTATTATCTCCCAATATAGGTAATGATTGTTTTATTCATTCTTCATGACTAAGACATTTTATTTTAAACAACAACACACTTTCACTTACCTGGATAAAGGCTAAGAACTGGGGCCCTGGGAATGGGGGGAGGGAGGTGGGCACATGTAAACCCTCCCCCAGGCAAGTCAGATTCTCTATCCCAACATCCCAAAGGGGAAGGAACTGGCTTAAAGGTAGAGGAAGATGTTTCCAAATGACCTGTCTTTGGAAAGAGACAAGTGTGCCTGACTGTCCCCCCAGACACTCCCACAGTCAGCTCCCCAGGTGTTTGCACACAGATCTGTCCATGTGTCTATCTTCTAGACTCTCGTCCAAGAAGCTGAGAGCCTTTCCCATCCATTAGTGTCCACAGAGCCTACCTGCTGAGATCATAGAAGGATGTGGCATGGTCTGATCTACTGCCTAAATCTCAGACAGGATGTTGGTTTTAATTTTTAATACCCAGGAATGGAATGGGTTATTTGGAAATTCTTGAGGATCATTTAGGAACCACTGAGTAAGTGTTCTTAATACACACATGTACATGTAACAGTCTCTATGGGGTACTCACTTTTTTCTGGCCGACATATTGCTGGCATCTTAGCATCAGTGGCCAGAATCTATACCAGTGGCCAGACGTGTAGTATGGTCTGGAATATGTGTTATTTTAGCAGCTTCTCTTTCCTTTGTAAACCCGAGGCAGAAGAGAGAAGAATGCCAAGATTGCATATACAGCACAAACATATGCATTCTGATAGCACTGAGATGACACTAAAAATGTTATTTTTTAAAAAACAAGTCTTGAATCTAATCCAGAATCCAAGCCAAAAAGAGGAAAGAAAGTATCATTTTGTTATATCTCAAGTTTCCCCAAATCCTGAGCATAGAAGAGAGTAAACTCCTTAGAAGGGTAACAACTCTGGCCTAGGATATCATGCCCTCTACCAGACAAGCAGACTAAGAAAATGAGGCCAGACCTCCAATGGAGGACAGCAGGAGAGAGAAGACCCCTACCAGTGGGGAGCCCATCAGAGGTATTTTCTAAAAGTACTAAAAACCAGTAAGACCAGGAATAATAAGAAATGCACTAAAAAATAAACAAAAAACAAAAACAAACCCCACCTCACTTCTCTCAAACCCAAACAGCACCCAGTGTGCAGCTAGCTGTCCACTGCAATCCAAAAAGGGGTGTTCCTCTCTGACCTTAGAAAACCCAAAGCTCGGGGCACCTGGGTGGCTCAGTGGGTTAAGCCTCTGCCTTCCGCTCAGGTCATGATCTCAGGGTCCTGGGATCGAGCCCCACATCGGGCTCTCTGCCCAGCGGAGAGCCTGCTTCCTCCTCTCTCTCTGCCTACTTCTCTACCTACTTGTGATCTCTTGTCTATCAAGTAAATAAAATTTAAAAATTTAAAAAAAAAAAAAAAAGCTCCTCAGGGTGGACGACATTAAGACTAAGTCCACATTACTTTTTATTTCTTTCAAAGATAACACACTTGGGATACCAACTGAGTAGATATTCCTTCAGTATTTTTCTACAGCAAATATGCACTATGTAATGTGTTTCCCATTAAGGTCATACCACAATCATTACTTTACTTTTCTCAGTAGTATCATGAATCGAAAAGATGAACGGATATTTTCTAGTTCTCTCAAAGGCTGAATCAGCTCCTAAAAACAAGATCCTGAAACTCATCTCCTCAACCCAGCCCTAAACAAAAAGTTCTGTATTGCTTCAGCGGGTGACTTCCTGTGTGTGCACACACTCTCTTTGCAGGAGGGATTCGAAAGGACAAGCAAAGACTAGGGCCATAATAAAATAACATAATAAGATAAAAATAAAAGAAATACATACATAAGTAAAATAGATATAAATAACAGAAATGGTATGCTATTTTTAAAGTCCTCCAGCTTTCTGATAGATACAGAGTGCGCAATCAGACAACTCCAGCTGCTCAAAGGAGAGTCCTAGGACACTGCGCCTCAATGGAGCCCAACAGGAACCATGGGGCAATCGGAGAGTGACCAACGGAAGGGCTGACTGAAACACATTTGGGGCTGGACCGTGATTTTTCTGTTGGGGTGAGAACACAATGATTATCTGACATTCCTTATGACTCATCTCTTTGTGCCCATGCAGGAAAAAGAAGCTAAATGTTTATATTACCAAATCATATCAAATCACTTCCAAGCAACTTTGAAGGAGTGGTAAACGGGATCAGAGCTGGGCAGCAGAGACTTTAAAATGGCCGCCTGCTCCCATCACTTGCAAAGTCAGTCTCAGCTTGAGAAATCTTTGGTAAGAAACCTCCACCAAGCTGCCAGATTTTGTATTGGGAAGCAAATGTCTGGGAGACCCACACAAACCCATACCAAACGCTTTACAGAAACAGAAAAATCAAGATAAATGGAAAGAAACCAGACTTAAAAGTCTCTAACGCTCCCTGAAATACGAGCTACCAAGATTGGAGGTAGGCTTGGTTTTGGTGCTCAGAATTAGCAGACCTGATACAAGGTGAAAACAGAATTTGGATAATTTGTTTGGTTTTCTCATGAATTTTCAACACAATCATTGAACCAGAAAATGTAGAAAAAGATTCACGAGCTTGGCCAGGTGGTCAGGCATTTCTGTGACACAAGCATGCGACTTACGGATGACAGGGCGTGTTTCAGGCCGATGACCTGGGCAGAGGGCGGGGAGGAGACATCCTGTTCCATCAGCTGCTTCAGCTTCTCTCTCTCCGCTGATAGGGTATTAAAAGCTGACCTTAAAGTGAAGTAAACTAGAAAGATATAATCATTATAAAAAGGAGTAAAGGAAGAGGCATAATTAAACGCAAAACACAGAGACACATATTTCTTAGGAAGGAACTTAGAAAATTAACAGCCCCAAATAGTGAACTGAAGAGTACAGCAAAGGGACACTCTAAGTGACATTTAAAGAACACATCTGGAATGTACAACACCCAGAGTGAACTCTAACTGAAACTATGGACTCTAGGTAATAATGCTGCTTTGTTGTAGGTTCACTGATTTTAACAAATGGACCCTGCTGGTGGGATGCTGGCAGTGGGGGAGGTTGTATGTGGGGGGGGGGGGGAGGGTGATATGGAACTCCGTACTTTCTGCTCCATTTTGCTATGAAGCGAAAACTGCTCTGAAAAATAAATTCTGATAAAGAAGTTTAAGAGCGTACATATATTTCAATTCCAAACCCCCTACCCACTACACAGTCTTAGGGATTGATAACTTATCAAGATATTTTGACACTTGGAAAAACACCTCTGCATTCTCAGCTATCAGCATTTAATTTTGTTTTTATCCCTAAAGACCGAAACTGTTTGAAAACAAAGCTCATTGGTCACTTGGGGAGTCATGAAACTAGAAACCAAGAAACTAGATAGCACCTTAACCAAGTGACCAAAATTAATCTCCGGTGGGGCTCAGATGGACTTGTGTGCCTCTGGGTGTAATATTCTGAAGAAGATACACCTTGGTTTGTGTTGTACACCAGCCAGGGGTAGGTCACTCCAAAAGGAGGAACATCTTCTATGTAAAAATTGACCTGTCTCCTTCAAAAGCATCAGTTTCATCAAAGAAAATGAAAGGCTGAGGAAGTGCTCCTAATGGCAAGAAACTGAAGAGACATGACAATTAAGGCAGCACATGATCATGGGCTTGATCCTGGACTGAGGGGGAAAAGTGCTATTGAAGGACATTATTGGAACCACTGACGGCATCTGAACGTGGTCAATAGGGGAGATCAAAGTCATGCTTCAATGTTAAATTTCTTGAATTTCATAACGGCACTGTGGCTACATCACAGACTATCCTTATTCTTAGGAAATAGATACTAAAGTATAAAGACATAAAAAAAAATGAAGTAGGATTCCTGCTCTCACACGGTTCAGAAAAATAAACACATACGTGTGTGCATGCATATAGTGTGTGTGGAAAAAGAGGTAAGATATTTGTGGCAAAATACTGAAAATGACAAACTGGGGTAAAAGATCTATGGGACTTCTTTGTAGTATTCTTGTAACTACTCTGTCATTTTGAAATTACTTTAGGGTGTTGCCTACACTTGTTAGTCTTCCAGCTGCTTGATCCAGAATCCCTAAGCTCTAAACTTGGCATTCAGCTACCCTGTTCGCTTTAGTGAGCACTCAGCCCCATGAGAGCTTAGCCTTGCTAGGCATTCAGATGCCAGAACTGAAGTTTTTAGAACCCGCTAACACACAGAGCAAAAAAATTCATCAAATTTTGGGGCACCTGGGTGGCTCAGCGGGTTAAAGCCTCTGCCTTCAGCTCAGGTCATGATCCCAGGGTCCTGGGATTGAGCCCCATATTGGGCTCTCTGCTCCGCCGGGAGCCTGCTTCCTCCTCTCTCTCTCTGCCTGCCTCTCTGCCTACTTGTGATCTCTGTCAAATAAATAAATAAAATCCTTAAAAAAAAATTCATCAAATTTTGACCACATTTGTATGAGTTATCCCCTAGGAATGGGGAAATGGCATCTAACTTACTGATCATGGATATGACATTTGAACATTATCTACCCGGTATCCTTTATTACATTTTGTTTTAGAAAGGCGGCAAGAAGGAAGAGGCAGAAACACACTTCTCAGATGCTGCTGCTGAATTCCACGGGATTGCATCTTTAGAAGGACTCTCATCAAGAGTGGCCGATTCAGTATTGAAGGAACTAAATAGGCATTATTGACTTGCTTCCCTCCTTTCCGTAGCCACAAGGACTACTGCACCTCCCCACAAGTTGTTGCTGAACTTGTCTGAGGTTGTGGTTTAGTGATGGATGTAGACCATTTCCGGGAAGTCATCGTACAAATAAGCAGTTTGCTCAAACACACACACACACGCACACAGTTTCCTTAGTTTATTAAGTACAATTCATTCCTTCCCTTCTGTCAACAGAAGACAGGGTAAATAGGTACTAAAGGCAAACAAGTACTAAAAGTTTTCCAAAAATATCTAAGGAACACACTTAGTGCTTTGATTTAAATAATACCGTCGAGCAAAATAATGGGCTGCACAGCAGAGTGACCCAGACTGCGGGCTCCGAACCAGCCCTGGATTCTTCCCAGCTCTATCACTCAGGCACTGCGGGACCCTGGGCAAATGTACGCTGTACCTGAACTTCCCTTCCCTCATTTGTAAATGGGGGTCATGAGAGCGTTTACTTTATAAGATGGTTATGGGGATTAAAGACGAGAGTGTAGGGAGAGCACTTAACCCCATGGACAGCCTATCATAAATAATAAGTGTTGCTGCCACAGTAATAGTGATGGTGATAAAAACAACACATGAGGGTCAAAGTAGTGGGGACTGGAATACAGGTTTCAGGGGAGTACTTTGTTCTCTTGCCAGAACAACACTTGGCAGTAACAGGTGTGCAGGGCACAGGGTCTAATGAATGAGGGACTGACCGGAATCTGTTCAACAGTGGAAGAGCAGCCTCAGCTGGGGGACAATGAGCCCCGCAATTAACACTTTACGTCCCAGTAGATAGGCACACCCAATACACACTCCATAGGATACCCACACCCATCTGAGTGGGTCCCGGGGCGGAACACCTTTTCACTGCAATGGGTTTTTTTGGTTTTGTCTTTTGGGTTTTTTTTGGTCTTTTGGTATAAGTTTCCTTAATTTGCTATTACAATTGACATTAACCTTCTATGAGTTCTGGTGTCTACTGTAATGATTTGCATCTGTATCCACTGCCAAACGATCACCACAATACATCTAGGGAACATCTGTCACTTTACATTGTTACAAAAGAAAAAACAATTTTTTCACTGTCATGTTTATTGCTTTAGATTAAGTAAATATGGCACTCAGCTGGCTACCACTTTATCAGATCCATTCTTCTGGCCTCCAGACAGCCTGCAGTGAAGCAAGGCCTTCAGCCTGATGAGAAGATTCCATTTAAAATTGGCAGAATACACACTCCTTGGTTCAAAATGGAGAGCTGGGGCGCCTGGGTGGCTCAGTCGGTTAAGCATCTGCCTTTGGCTCAGGTCATGATCCCAGCATCCTGGGATCGAGCCCCACATTGGGCTCCCTGCTGGGTGGGAAGCCTGCTTCTCCCTCTCCCACTCCCCCTGCTTGTGTTCCCTCTCTTACTGTGTCTCTGTCAAATAAATAAATAAAATCTTAAAAAAAAATTGGAGAACTGATAAGACTGTGGTGGGCATAAAATAAACAGAAACTCATATAGTCACTATATCTAATTTTCATGTGTAAAGTGCTTCCTAAACCACCTGACAAAGGATTGCCACGCACTGAATTTCTTAAACAACTGGTGAGGCCACTCAGAGGACATGAAGATCGTCATTGGCAGCGCCACTGTGAGGGGCTGCCTGCGGGAGCCTGTATTTATATTAACCATTAAAGACACAGGATCCCAGAGGTGAGGAATATTCTCTGTGACAGAATGCTTTCTTATTAATTTCTAACATGATGCTAGAGAAAAATAAAGAAAAAACTTACAAAAACAGAGCAATCCAAATGAATGCATCACATCTATGGATAGCTGACAACAAATGAAACCACATAGAAAGGCTTCAGTGGAGGTGCCTGGGCAGCTAAGTCAGTCAAGTGTCTGCCTTCGGGTCATGATTCCAGGGTCCTGGGATCGAGTCCCGCACCAGCCTCCTTGCTCAGCGGGAGCCTGCTTTTCCTTCTCCTTCTGCCCTTTCTGCTCACCCACTCGCTCGCTCGCTGGCTCACTCTCTCTCAAATAAATAAGTAAATAATCTTAAAAAGAAAGAAAGAAAGTCTTCAATGCTCAGAGTTACAAAGAACCCCAAAGATCACTAAGGCCACCCACCATACGGAATGATCAACTCTTCTCTGCCTCCAAACCTCCTTGCCTATGGTTTTAGACCATGTTTCTCAGACCGTTTGCTGTCTCCTAAAGCAGTCCGCTCTGCCACTAGGCTCTGTGGCAGGGAAGGAAGTCCTCTGGTTCCCAAGCCAAAATTGCCCTCCGTGTCTCCTCACTGGCAAACAGCACGGCCTATTCGTTCATGCGGTGTGCAAATTTCGAAAGGCAATCGTGGCATCTCTGTTTACTCATCTTTCCCAAACCGTCCTTAGCCATTTCTCAGACCCTCTCACTGTACTAAGAGAGTGGGACGCAGGTTGAGTTCTGACAGAATGGAATGTCGTATGCCTCATACAACTGACTCCTGGACCACTACGTTTCCGGTTTCCACAGGCTTCTGCGATATTCTTCTGTTGAGTTAGATGGCGAGAGTGTAGTTAGCATGTTTGGTGCTTGAAGGACACCTGTACTCTTACACTACCTGAGTTCTACTGTTGAATGTGCTCCTTCTCTAGCAGTTTCTGGGAATCAAAAAGGATGAAGTCTGGGGGAAGACAGTAATGCCATGGACGTCCACAGAGGGAGTGTGGCAGAAGGGAAAGACATTTTGTAATAAGGCAAATGCAAACCAAAATCCTACTTCTACCACATGGTTGCCATTTAGATTTTGGACGAATCCTTGGTTTCCACAACCATAGTTGGGGATAATGCCCGTTATCTCATGAGTGCTTTAAGGAAACAGTGGGAAAACATTATCATATAGTGCCCAACCCACAGTAGGACTCATTACTTTTCTTTCCCTTTTTTTTTTTTTTTTTAAGATTTTATTTGCCAGAGAGAGAGAGAGAGAGCACAAGCAGGGGGAGCAGCAGGCAGAGGGAGAAGCAGGCTCCCCGCTGAGCAAGAAGTCCGACACGGGACTCAATCCCAGGACCCCGGGACCATAACTTGAGCCGAAGCAGACACTTAACCGACTGAGCCACACCAAACATCAGTTTCTTTTTAATGAAAAGCACTTTTTGCTGAATTTTCTTCGAAATGATAACATACCTAAGATATCTGGGGTGGCTTTATCTTCTATAATCTGCTTCCTCTCATTTTCAAACCTCACAAGATAATCCATGGTTTTAAAATACTTTCTGTTAGGGGCACCTGGGTGGCTCAGTGGGTTAAGCCTCTGCCTTCTGCTCAGGTCATGATCTCAGAGTCCTAGGAGCGAGTCCCGCATCAGGTTCTCTGCTTGGCAGGGAGCCTGCTTCCTCCTCTCTCTGTCTGCCTGCCTCTCTGCCTAGTTGTGATTTCTCTCTGTCAAATAAATAAATAAAATCTTAAAAAAAAACCTTTCTGATATTCTATCCAAATGGTTCTTTCATTTAGATACATTAGATAATTTGATTAAATGGTCCTACTTATTTCTGGATAATTTACATAAATACAAGTGCTCAGCATATTTTTATGCTGAATTCTAAATTATGCTTGATAAATGATCTGGCTTTTCTTTAAATTCTGTATAGCTTCTAGCTTTTAATCTATGAAAATGATACCACTGTGATATGCTTGGCTTTTTATCCAATGCTTCCAGAAACTCAAAACAGTTCAGAAAATGATCCTCCAACAATTAAAACTCAACACAGGAAAAGAATAAAAAACAAAAGAATACTAAATAATGGAATACAGTTTAATTCTGTTCTACTTTTAACCTTTTCATTTATAAATCAGGATTTCCCTGTCTGAAAATGCCTTCAGGAAAGTATCAGTAAGCCCTGTTTCTTTCCAAAGTCAAACATAAATGCCCCATTCCCAGAGGACCCTGGTCCTATCCTAGTCCTTGCTTTCCTATCCTAGAACTGCTCACCATATTCAGTCATTTCCATTTCAGCTAAGAATAGAACACTGTCTCATAAAACCTTCTTGTAACAATAAGCAACAGCATGAATTCTTTCTATTCAGAACAAAATAACCAATCACAGAAAATAGTTATAGAATTTGAGACCCAAAAGTCACTTTAGGACATATTTTTTTCTTAAGAGAGGATTTTTTTAAAGGATTTTATTTATTTATTTGACAGAGAGAGAGAGAGAGAGAATGACAGAAAGGGAGCATGAGACAGGCGAGGTCAGAGGAGAAGACGACTCCTTGCTGAGCAGGGATCCCGAAGCGGGACTCCATCCTGGAGCTCTAGGATCATGACCTGAGCTGAAGGCAGTTGCTTAACCAACTGAGACACCCAGGCACCCCATATTTTAGGACATTTAACAAATGAGGCAACTGAGGCCCAGAGAAGTTAATTGGTGAGCTCAAAATTCTCAGCTAGTTATAACGGAGTGGCCTAGAATGAATGTCTGCCTTCTGATTCAGATGGTATAGAGGGTTAGCTCCGTAAAGGTTTATTATTTACTGTATTTCCCGTATTATGTTTCTCAAGAACTTTAGTTCCTTGGTGTCAACAGCTGCTGGGGAAGTCAGAGAAAGGTTTCCAAATACATTGAAAATTACTGACTTAAAGTTAACAGACTTCTCTGCTGCAGGACTTCTCAGGGCCTTTAATATTTACTATTTGGGGGCAAATTCAAAGGAGACCATATGTCAGCAGGGTTTTCCAAACATTTTAATCATGGAATTCTTTTGTTTTTAAAAGAATTTTATGGGCAAAGTATTCCGTGAAATATATTTGGAGAAATGTAACACTTAATATATACAATGTGAATTCCTTAATGACTTTTAAGTTTTAGTACATTTTGTTCTCTGCTTACTTAAATGTGTGTCAACATATGCTCAAAGCCAGACACATGAATCAATGAAAATTATTTCAATGATATGCCATAAAAATCAAATTCCATTTATAATATATAAGGACTTTTTCACCTATGATGAGTATGTATTGTTGTCTAACCTTTGATATAATCTTCTAAAAAACAGAGAATGCAGATGCATTTAACAAATTAAAGAAAAAGTAGGCAACACAGACTATGTTACAACATCAGTGGAATTCCTACGTTTAGTTCACCTTCCCTGGAATCACAGTGGATAGATTAGTCATACAGTCAAGAAAGTACCCAAAAACCGTCCTTGACCAGGTCAGGCTCAGGCAGGAAGAAAGGAAAGGTCAAGATGCTTTGAGTTTGAATGTATGGAAGTGAGCAAGCACACAAGCGTGCAGGACTGAGGACAAACCTGAGAAGTGTCTCCATCCCATGAGGCCTCCGAGTCACAGCCTGTGTGAAAGGGACTCCCAGAGATCCTTCAGTCTGTGTGAGTGTACTTGAAAACCACAGCAGGGAAACATAGCCTGTTGGGCTCCCGGTGCAATTCAAGGCTGTGAGCCCATAGGGCAAAGGCTGTTGTTG
>ML107495.1:24985-50586 GCA_003697995.1 Taxidea taxus jeffersonii | reverse complement strand
CATAGCTTCAACTTAACTGGTTGCATCCACAGCAACCCTATTTCTGAGGTTATCCTTTGTGGTATTGGGGGTTAGTACTTCAGCACTTTTTGTTTGGGGGACACAATTCTGTATAGCCCCCAAACCCCACAACAGTGGGGCATATATCAAAGGGACAGAAGCCCACTGAAAGACCTCCTGATATCCAAAGATTTAGCAATGTGAGCAACAAAACAAAGTAGTGTTGGATTATAACCCACATACAAAATAAATGTCCATAAGTCCATACTGACGTGTGACTACACATAGAGTCATAGTGTAAATAAATGATTGGGTAAAACACAATAAAGTACAAAATTAGATAAGGAGGATAGACAAATCTCCAGGGCAGAATATTCCAAATAACTTTTGTAGATTCTCTGTCCTTGAGAAGGTGGAGCCCAACTCCCTACCCCTTAAATACAGGGTGCACAGGGTTATGCCCTTCTAAAGCAAAAGGCAAAGTGGGAAAAAAGGGGTATTTTATGGTGGAGAAACCCAACAAACATGGCCTCAGGCAGGTGATCAACCTTAACCTCAACAGTGAAACATTAGGGTGATGGAATGTACCCATGATATAATGTGACAAAATGGTACTTTACCTCTGTGGTTTTCCCCAAAACCCATCACCCCAGTCTAAATCATGAGAAAATATCAGACAAATTCCAGGCGAGGGACATTCTACAGGATATCTGAGTAGTACTCTTCAAAATGGTCAAGGTCATCAAAAACAAATGAAATCCGAGAAACCATCACAGTCAAGGAGAGCCCAAGGAGGCAATGTGGTATCCTGGATCAGATCCTGGGACAGAAAAAGGATGATAGGTAAAAACTAAGGAAATCTAAATGAAGTATGGACTTTAGTTAATAATAATAGTGTATCAATATTGATCCAATAATGGTAACAAGCATACTATACAAATGTAAGATATTAACAATAGAGGAAACCGGGTGTGGGGTATATGGGAACTCCCCCTACTATCCTGCAACTTTTCTGTAAATTTAAAACTGTTCTCAAATAAAAAGTTAATTCTAAAAAAAAGTACTCCTAGAATAATAGTAATAAGTGGACATCACCTTGTGCTAAGGTACATGAACTGAATAGTGGCTGAGTATCAGTCTTTTTGGTAAGCAGAGTATCAGTCTCAACTTAACACTATTTCCTTTCTCCCACCAGCCTGGTGTTCTTGTGCAGTGAACAATCTGCACAACCTTGTGTGGCAATCCTAAAGTCAAAATTACCCTCTATCATCATTTTGTCTTGCACTTATCCTGCATCCAAACATAGCACTAATTCGTGCTAAGAACAGAAGAATAGTCAGTTGCATCATAAATGTGTACACGACAGGGATCACCCATGAATTTCCAGGAGAAACATCATGAGGCACCAATGGTCAATGGATTCATCTTCAAGAAAGCACTGCTTTCCAAAGCTAGAGAATTATGACTCTGGCTTTCTACCTGTATGGAGGTAGAAAAACCAGGTGTGTCAAAGAGGTTGAGATTCTTATGGAAAAGGCATTCTCAACTTACATTTTGCCCACAAAGTTAAGTAGGGGGAGACTCTTATATCAAACTCCACTGAACCCCCATGGGGGCAAAGAAGTCTGGGAGGTGTGGGGGGCGGTTAGGGCTGGAGGGAAGAAGAATCGATCCAGAGCTTTGTCCTCAGAGAATTGTTTGTCATTATTTACATGTGGCCTTGTGACAGCTAGCCAGGTGTCTCTCTGTAAGAAAATCTCTTAATACAGCAAAAAACAACCAGTTTGAGCTACACATGACAAGTCCAACATTAATTTTCTGCTTTTCACCCTAACAAAGAAATGCACTGATATGTTTCTTCCCAGGGCTGCCTTTCCCTCCAGAATGGCTAGGGGACTCATTTGTTCCTTCCTTGTGCATCAAGTGCCCTATGGTGTGAAGCATTCTAGGGAAGAAAGAAGGGTCTATTTGGTAAGGGACAAGGTAGCCCAGACCATCACTGCATCAGTGCAGTGCAGGGGACATAGGTCCCCCCAAACATAACGGCAACAATATGGACAAAGAAGCCTATGGAATATGGTTAGGCTGGAACATGAATTAGAAAGCAATTGGGCAGCGGGTATCAGCAATCAAAAACACGTTCAGACCCTCTGACCCCATAAACCCACTTTTGTCAATCTGTTCTCAGAAAAATCACTCTACACACCAAAAAATCTACAAGCCTAATAGTAAAAACAGCCTAAGTATTCAACAGCTGAGACATGGTTAAAAAAATTATGGCTCATAGCACTTGATGGAATATTATGGAACCCTTAAAATGATTGTTTATGGGAGTTATATAATATAAAGATTGCATATGATAGCTAGGCTGAGTGAAAAAAGGGGAGAAGATAAAAAATATAAGTAAAGATAATTGCCACTATGTTAAAATATGCATAAGAAAAAGACTCAAAGGAAATTTGCCAAAATGCTAACAGTGTTTGTATTAGACTGGTGGGATTTGATTTGATCCTTTTTTCCTTTTCTCTACTTTCCAAATTTTCTATGATGTGGTAATATTGCATCCTAATGGAAGACATTATTTTAAAAATACGTCAAGTCCTGTCGTCCCCCAATGCTTATGCAGAGTAGAAAGGGGTTCCATTGTATGTGTAGAAAAACCTAATAACGGCCATTGATAATAAAAGAAACTTAATAAAAATTAATAACCTCCCCAGAAACACAGCCTGCACAAGAAGGGTGTATAAAGCTTTCCCAACACAGACATACTGACTTCCCCTAGGATCAGGTCTGGGGGCTCTTTTCCTTATCAAAGTGAGTGGAGTTTTGTCAAACAAGGCTGAATGGGGGAAGCAGGCCAACCCCAGGCTTGCATGTTGCTCCCGGCTGGGCGGCCAAGGAGCAGATGCCCGTCCTCACCCCGTGCCAGTGCTCCCCGCCTCCGGGCTGCTTGGGCCGAAGCTATGGAGCCCTAATTGGGCTGGTCCAGCTTGCAAGGCACCATGGAGGAGGCCCTCGCTTGATTCCCTAATTAGGCTATCGTTCCTGGTTGGGTGGCTGGTAGTGACGGGAGCCTAGTGGGAAAGGAGGGCAGGAAATGGAGCTGGTGGTTCTGAATGAGCAATCAGTAGCAGGTGTTTTTGCAAGTTGGGGTCTGAAGGGAGATACGGAGAGGGGGGGCTCTCTCTAGCTCCTCATCTGCAGTTAGAGGAAATCTTGGCTGATGGAGCATGGTGGGCTTTGGCCTCTTATCTGCATAAAAGGGCCAGCACAGAGGTGGGTGGGGGCAGTTACGGTAGGAGGATGGGCCAGATGTAATTTTAGCTGAGCCAGGGGGCCACTCACAGGAGAGGACGGCTGATGACAAAATGATGGGATAATGGAGCCAATCAACCCACGTTTTATTGCCCCACGTTGTTCGTGTTCTCAGGATTCTCTTTGATTTGCAATGTGTGGACCACAAGCAAACAGCTTGCTTAATGCGTGGGGAGTTGGCACAATTAGTCATATCGCAAGGGCCAGTGGCCTTATGGTATCTGCTACTCACAGAATTTTGATCCTTGCCAAATGCCAAGAGTAATAAAGCCGAACCAACCCCACCCCAATAAACATAAATGCACCCCCAAAACACAACAGAATTTCCCCACCGTTTTCCCTTCCAGAGCTAGAGAAGGGAGACCCAACTTTTGGTGCCAATTTCTGGAATCTTTTTTTCATGGTTTTCATGAGAGAAAAAGAAGATTGTTCCTTTTTTTTTCCTGGGAAGATAAATTTTTAATGACTGTAAATGTTCTTTTAGCTCCTCAGTCTGGCGGAAGGGACCCATACAGCTTGGACAGCCGGTCTCAGGAACACAATCAACTCGCTTCTTGTTCTTTCTTTTTCCTTTCACCACCCAGTGAAGCACAAATGCTCTTGCCTGAGCCTTTGTTTCTGAGCCTGCCATAAGCTCAGCCAGCGGAGACAGTTGCCTTAGGAGGGACAACTCCCACTGAACTGGTCTTGCCAGATCGTCTTATAACAATGGCCGCAGGTCAGCTCCCACAAATCCTCCTTTCTGCGTTTACCCAGGTTATATTTATTAAATATCTACTCGGTGCCAGGAACAACTCTATTTCCTCCCTTGAATAACCCAATGACGTAGCCACTCTTATCATCATCATCATCCCCATTTTACAGATGGGAAACCGAAGCGAGAGGTCAGGAGCAACCACAGCTTGGTTGGTGACAAACTCAGCAGTCAGGCCCCAGAGCCCATGCTCTTGGCCTTGACAATCCTCTGCCCCCCCAGCACCTAACATGTTGCTGGGCACTCTGGGTGCAGGGCAGTGGGGGATGGAGTTGAGGCTGGGAAAGGTGAGAAATTTCTTTTCCATTCTTTTTTTTTTTTTTTTTAAGATTTTATTTATTCACGAGAGAGAGAGGGCGAGCAAGCACACAAGCAGGAGGAGTGCATGACCTGAACCAATGGAGCTACCCAGGTGCCCCTCTTTTCTAGTTTTATGGCCACTAGCTCCCGCGGCTGCGCTGCAGATCCTAGTTCTTTAGCTTCCATTTCGGTCTCATTGGGCTTCCACTCCCACTGGCTGGCCTATGATTGACTCTGCTACCTACGCTGCCGCAGAGAGGGTGGGTGTGCAAACTCAGTCTGCATTTCTTCAGGGTCTGGGGCCCTTGGCTTTGAGACTGAGGTGGGCTGGGCTCCCTTTTTTGCCTCCCTGACCTTTCCCTCACTCAGTGCTAACAGTCTTGTTGAAGACATCCGAGGGGACAGCACAGCAACTTCTTGGGCTGAAGCGTCCGGCTCACCTGGAGGGGCCTGCTTTAGGGATGGAGGGAGGACCTATGTTCTGCCATGCCACACTGCATTTTCTACGATATTTGGGTTAAAAGCCAGCCTTAGCCCTACTGGACTCATCACCCCCAGTTCCGCACGTTATTGACCTCAACGGATTTACAATCACTATCAAAGGAACTGACTGTTTTGATCTGCAGATGGTCAGGGTTCCATCTGAAATAGACTGTCAGTGGCATAGGAGGAGGAGGGAGAAATAATGAGCTGTTTTGTGGACCTCGGTTTCCAAAGCATGACCTCCGCTGGTAGAAAATTGGAATTCTAAATAATCATTACCAACAAAGAATGACATTGATCATGTACCTATTAGTGTGTGAGACTGGGCACCCTGTCAAGCAAAGCAAAAAGCTTTCTTTGACCCTAGGATGGCCCAGGTGGTGTCGTTCCCCTGCACTCCACGGCCTGGGAATAACTCGATCATGTAACGAGGGTGTAATCGAGGTGTCTACCTCCCCGCTGTGACCATGAACTCTTCAGGGGCAAACACTACTCTTCATCCCCTTTGCATCCACAGGGCTAAGCAGGCCCTTCACACAGGTTTGTTAAATGGTGACGACGCTCATAGTTTCTGGGGAAATGAGATATTTTTGCCACCAGATCTACAGACCTACCTCCGCGTTCATCTTTTTCTTCTGATCGCTTCTATTTAGTGTCTCGTGGCAACAGCCAGCTCTTCTTCACGTGCTCTGTGTTTTATCTCCCGCCTTCTCAAGGATTCCTTAAATTACCTCCTCCCTCTCTTGCCTCCTGAAACTCTTTCTCTCTTCCCTGTGTCATCCCCATCAGGCAAAAAGCAAGCCAACCCATACTCAATGATCTCCCACTCTTGAAATCTCCCTGAAACCCCACACCCTATTCTGACCATCATCCCATTCCTCTGAATCCTTCTCAAGGAAACTTCTGGAAAAAGCTGGGTGTGCACAGTGGCTCCACTTAGCTTCCTCCCATTCATACATGATCCTGCCTTTTCTAGCTTATGCCCTATGGTTAAAAAACATGTTCTCATCAAGACCATGGTCAGCCTGTAAGTTGCCAAATCTGGAGGTCTATCTACCTCTGCCTCCATCTTGTTTAGCTCTAGGAAACATTCCACATAGTTGCCCCCTCCCAGCTTCTCCAAAGCTTTTCTCTTCACGGACAGTGCACTCTGCTGCTTTCCACTCACACCTCTCTCTTGGCTTTTTCTTAGTCTCCCTGATAGGGTCTTTTGCTTCCCACTCCCGAGATATAGGTCCCTGGCCTTGACCTTTCTCTTTCTACACTGCACTTTCTTTAAGAATCTCATCAATTCCTTCATATATGATTCCCATATTTATATCTCCAGCCCAAGCCTTTCCATGATATCAAACTGCCTACTTGACACCCTCCCTTGAATGTCTCCCAGGCACCTCACGCTGAACTCCTTCCAAGCCGACCTCTTTATTCTCATTGATTTGCCCAGACCACATCCTTTTCTAGTCTTCTTATTCCTCCTAACTAAAATATCTGTCCACCTAGCTGCTCAAGCCAGGAATCTGAGTGCCATATTGGATTCCCCTTCTTGCCTGCTCTGAGGGGTCCTCTCACTGACCCTCTCCCCTGTCCACTTGTCTCTTTCTCCCCAGTCAGAAATTGCCAGGCATTGCCCCTGGTCCGAGGCAGATGCTGGTTCATTGAAGACTTGGTCCACATGCTCAGTAAATGTATGTTGGATGATGAACGGATGAAAGAATGGGTGGGTAACAGAAGAAAAGGCCCAGAGTCTTAGATTCCCCATCAGGAGCTGCTGCCTCACAGTCATGGCAAGAGGCTCCCCCCTGATTCATCTGGCAACCACTGATCACAGGACTTAGTTTTGCAGAAACTCAGTATTCTCCTCTCTAAAATGAGCCTGGTAACCTAACTCCTAGGATTAGTGTAAGGATCTAATAGCATGACTTCTAGCACACAGTTAGTGCTCAATAAAGAAAAACCAGGAATACAAACAACTCAACCACTGGATTAATTATTTTTTCCTGTTGTTTTGGCATGTGTTACACTCAGCCCGAGGTACACCTAAACAGCATATGAACGAACGAATAAATACAGAGCACACATCATCACCAGGGAGTCAGAGGAAAGAGTGATTTCAATCCTAAGCCTAGAGGCGATGGGAACCCTGGGGACTCGGTGCAGGTAGGGGGCGCTCTTCTGCCATCCCTGTTGGTCGCCACCACCAGCCCGGCTTTGCCTCTGTCTTCCCCTTCCTGCTCCTGCTCCCAGAGGGGCAAGTGATGGATGGAAACATCATAAACAAGAACAATGCCTATTGTGCTCTGCTTAGAAACGGCCTGTGTTCTTTTAAAAATTATGAATAAAATAGCATACTGACTAAATTGGGTGGTGTGGAGGATTCACAAATGAGAATGCAAATGAAAATGAGCTAACTTGTTAGGTTTGGGAGGAAAAAAAGAGAGGTCCCTGGAATGGCCTCTGTCTATTGCTAGGATGGTGAGGGGAAAGCCATCTCTGTGAACAAAAGATCAGAAATTGCCTCCTGAGCACTGTCTGTCTGCTTTAGAAGGGTCTGTGGTTAGGAAACCTCTTATGGAGGAAAGAGCACACTTTGTTTGGGGGGGGGGGGTATACTGACAATTTTGTTATTTGTTGACCTGATGAGATGGGAAATAGTTCAGGTATTAAATCCTAAAGGGAGAGCAGCAAGTGTTGTCATAAAAATAGCAATTCCTCGTCCCTGGTCCGGGTCGAATGCTGCCAGCCACCAACTCACCAGGCTTCTGCTCACAGCAGTTTCATCTGGGCCTCAGCTCGTGGGAAATGAAAGCCCAGCCACTCCTGATGTTGACGGCATTTGCAGAAAATTGTACATATCATGCAGATCTATTTCCTTTTCTTGGCCTTCTTTCAAAAGAAATGAAATTTTAGGGCACTTATAAAAATGAGTGAGTGGGGACAGGAGACCAGAGCCAAGCCTTTTGTAGGCAGCAGGATCTGAGAACGGTGTCCCCCGACCCTCCTGGGTGCCACTACTGGACCCCAGGGCGGGCTGAGGGAGAGTTGACTTTGCCTTTCAAGCCTTGCTGAATCCCCTTGGACATGCACGCAGAATCAAGGGTCTGATGAGTGAGACAGAGGTTGAGGGAGAAAGAGAGAAGGGGAGACAGATGACAGCGAGGTACACCAGTCCCAGACATCACCCGGGGGGCTCAGCAGAAGGCTCCCGTGGCAACAGGTACACGTCATTTCTCACCAACAGTGACCCTCCCCCCACGAAAGAATCCAGGCAAGGCCAGTGTGAGTCTTTTCCCAGAAGGTGTGAAAGGGAGGAGTTGCGTTTCACCCAAAGAGACTGAGAATTAACTAAGTAAAGTGTTTAAATGATTACACCCGGCTGACTGTGTTGGAGGGGACCAAAGCCTGCTCATGAGAAGTTCAGATAAGGAATAGGCAGATGGGGGTAACTCCAGTTCCTCTGCACATCTGAGCTCTCCTGTGACTCAGTTTGCAATCGGAAAGCACTTGTTGCTTCCCTTCGCTGCCAGCCACTGCCTGTATTTCAATAGGTGCTTACTGAAAAATCTGCAAATCTATATAAAGCCCGGAATGAATGCACTTCTAATAACTGAGTTTCCAGTGCTGGTGGGAGGGTGAGAGATACCTGCTTATGTTATTTTAAAATACAGACAACTCTAAGACATAAAACAAAGGTGAGGCAGTCCACCAACGTTCTGATGTTTGTCACGACAGCTGGAGTTGTATCCAAAAGGTGTTTTGGGTGCCCAGAGGACACATTCAGTCTCTCTCCTGGGTAATCTAGCTCTGGCAGAGCCTGGTAGAGTCTGTTGGCCTGGTTCCGTAGTTCCCTCCTGGGTACCATCTCCTCCGCTGCTCCAATGGGATCAAAGCAAGAGAACATGGGCTTTGGGCTCAGAAGACTGGACCCCAGCCCCTGCCCTTGTCACTTAGCCTGTGACCTTGGGTTCTTCGTACAGTCTTTCTGAGCTTCAGTATTCTCGCCCATATAATGGGGATAACAAAATCTTCCTCGCAGGGTGGAAACAAAAATCAAAAGAAGAATACATGTGAAAATGTCATAGAATCTTGGTCTATAGGAGTACTAAAAGTATTATAATCTGGATGTTTCTTTCTTTTTTCTGAAGATTTAATTTATTTATTTGGCAGAGAGAGAGACAGCAAGAGAGAACACAATCAGGAGGAGTGGGAGAGAAGGAAGCAGGCTTCCTACTGAGCAGGGAGCCCAGGTTTCCCACTGAGCAGGGAGCCCGATGTGGGGCTCGATCCCAGGACCCTGGGCTCATGACCTGAGCCAAAGGCAGACGCTTAACCAACCAAGCTACCCAGGTGCCCCTATGTGGATGTTTCTAAATTACAACCAAATTCTAGTGAGGATGTTCAGCAACAGGAACTCTCACTCACTGCCAGTGGGAATGCAAAATGGCGCCTTCACTTTGGAAGACAGCGTGGCAGCTTCTTATAAAGCTAAACATAGTCTTACCATTTGATCCAACAATTGCACTCCTTAGGTACTTACCGCAACGAGTGGAAATGTCATGTCCACACAAAAACCTGCACATGAATGTTCATAGCAGCCTTTCCTCCCTCATAATGGTCAAACACTGAAATCAAGCAAGATGTACTTCCATAGGTGAATGGATAAACACGCGGTGCTATAGCTGGACAATGGAATATTACTCAGCACTGAAAAGAAATGAGCTCTCGAGCCATGAAAGGACACGCAGGAGCCTCAATGTATATTGCTAACTGGGAAAGAAGCCCATCTGAACAGGTTATATATTGTACGATTCCAAATCCACGACATTCTGGAAAAAGCGAAACTACAGAGATGGTACAAAGATGAGCAGTTGCAAGCACTTGTGGGTTTGAAGGGAGGAATGGGTCGGTAGAGCACAGGGGATTGTTTAAGGCAGTGAAACTACTCTGTGTGATACAGTAATGGTGAGTATATGACATTACCCATTTGGCAAAACCCATAGACCTGTAGGGCACAAAGAGTAAACCCGATTATAAACCAGAGACTTTAATTAATAATAATATACTAGTCTTGGATTATCAGTTGTAGGAAATACACCCTACTAATGTAAGATGCTAATAACGGGAAATATGGGACTACCTGTACTTTCTGTTCAATTTTCCCGTAAATCTAAAACTGCTCTAAGAAACAAAGCTGATTAATTAAAAAAATTAATTAGAGTGCTGCTTGAATCCCTGGCTCTTCTTCCCCACCTGGATCCCAGGAGAAACAGCTCTTAGGAGGGAGGGTGTCAGCTCTCCTAGGCCAGCCTCAGTAACGCCAGGCTCGTTCCCACACTGGGTAAAGGCTCACACAGGCATCGGGAAAAGCATGAATCAAAAATGACAGCACATTTTTCATGCTGAGCTATTACCTTGTCTGGTTATTTTGCTATTCATACAGCCAATAATAGGCCACTCTGCTATCATGTCTTCACTTAATTTGCTATTCAGACTAACCTTTCCCTGGGACACTTTTGTTTCCATGTGGGGACCTAGGCTTTATTTTAGTTTTGCTAATGCAGTCAAGTTGGAATCGGGCACACACACTTCAGCCCTAGAGGTGACCAGGGACCTCGGGAAGGAAAACTAAAAGGCAAGACACAAAATAAGACCTCCCTGATAATGTATTAAAACGGTGTACAACCACCGAAAGACGGGTTAATAGTATAAACTGGGAGGGGCTCCCTCCCTGTGCGCTCCTTGGTTTCCCAGTTCCAGGCTCCAGATTCTCTTGCACGGAGAGAGAATTCTGCCGGCCCTGTCCGGCTGCACAGGGTGTGGGCATTGCTCGATCTGGAGGAAAGGAGGAAGCACAGAGACTGGCTGAACGGAACGGCTGAAGGAGAGATTTCACAACTGCGCCTGCAGAGCGGGCCTGCACCTTAAAAAAAGCAGGTTGCATAAGTGGTGTGATATGAAAAGCCCCACTGTCTCAGCCACTGAACCTAAATTCTCCTTCCTGTGGGAAGCATAAGCAGGCACCCACTGGGTAACAGGGCACTAGAGACATCGCTGGGTTCCTTCCTATGTTAGGCGATGCTCTCTCCCACCCCCTACTCGATGCTCATTTTAAATGCTGCTGCTCCCGAGTCGATCTGTAGCTTAGAACGCTTGGGAGTCTGGTGGAGCTCTGGGACTCAGAAAAACACCTGCCAGACAGTGGGGCAGAGAAGCACAGAGCTGGGAGGGAGACAGATACCAAAGAAGATGCTTCCTATTAGGGCCAGGGTCAGAAAGGCTGATAGCCCACAGCCTTTCTACAACCTGTCTGGGGTAGGACTTGGTGCCAACGGGAACCAAAGGGAGAGAGTCAGACCCCTGAGGTCCACATTCAGGACCGCCTGGAATCAGCCAACCAGAACCCTGGGGTGTTACTGCAGTTTTCTGAACCCTGTGAGTCCAGATGAGGGGGATATGACTGGTGCAGGAATCACCAGCTTGGTCTCTGAATATTTGACCGACTCAGACTTAACCCCTGCCTCTGTCCCTTATTGAACCTCTCTGAGACTCAGTTTCCCATCCATAAAATTAGCACAATACCTGGCCCAGAGGAGACTCAATCTACTTGGTATTTATTTATTTATTTGTCAGAGAGAGAGAGAGAGCATACATAGGGAGAGAGGCAGGCAGAGGGAGAAACAGGCTCCCGGCTGAGCAAGGAGCCCGATTCGGGGATGCGGGACTCGATCCCAGAACCAGATTGATCCCAGGATCATGACCTGAGCTGAAGGTAGACGCTTAACCGACTGACCACCTGGGAGCCCCTGGATCTACTAGTGTTGATGGCATGGCTGTAGCTGGTTGGAAGTCAGAATCTGCTGGTCACTGTCCAGGGACCTCCAGCTTCTGTGAGCAGAGCGTCCCGACTCATCTGTTTCCTGTGAACTCAGCTATGCCCTCCTCCCAGCAGACCCAGGAAGGTAAACCCTGATAGGCACTCCTTTTATTACAGGCTGACTGTGGAGCTCAGTCCTAATCCCTCCTTCCCCTCCAGTGGCCTGTGGCAGCTGGGGCTGTGTGATTGGGCTGCTGATGGGCCCGTGGCAGCCACAGCCTCCGCCCCCTGAGCTGGGCCAGCTCTGGGCTGCTGTATACAAGGGAAGCACAGAATCATATGGTTGAAAAGAACTGTAATTGTAATGGAAATTCAAATCACTCCACTGAACCTGTTTCCCGCATTCGCATTTTGTCCTTGCAAATCAGAAGCACCGGGAACAATTTATTTCTAAACATCAACAATTTGGGAAGGGAAGGAAAATGAAATAATTGCGTTCTGAGTCACTTGAAACAATTCGTCTGCATGTACATGCAAGTCCTGAGGGCATGTGGACACTGCAAAGTCAAGCACTGGCTGGATTTTGTGCTTTCCTCCATCCAGTTGTTCCTGGAAAGGAGGAGAAAGAAGGCCTTCTTGGAAGGGGGTGGATTTCCACTCCCTGCTGTGAGAAACTGATGACCTCCTGTAGCCACGGCTCATTGGCTCATTGCATCCATCAAAGCCAGGTGAATAGGAAATATTTCCTGGCGCTGGGGACCCCCGGCAGGCATCCCTGCAGCCCCCACCACTTCCCTAATTCATGCCCCTCCAAGGGGTGCCTGGAGAGATGCATAGAGACCCCACTCTTCGGTCCTAGGCATGCAACCCTCCTCTCTCTGAAAATATGATTTTCCTTCCCTGTCCCAGGCTTCTCCTTTGCCAGAACCTGAGCTTACTGCCCACTGGGATTCCCGCCCTGCTGACTGGTATCCAGGGAGCCTCCTGTGAGGTCTGCCCAGGGCTGGGCACCTAGTGAGCCACAGAAGCAGATGAAAAAGTGAAAAGTGGGGGTAACTAAAGAATTAGGAAAACATCTCTTGGAGGAAAGAATTTGCCATTTAATGTTTCATTAAAAGAACAGATGAGATCACCAGCAGGAAAAGCAGAGCATTGCAGGTCTTCCTTTTACTGACTTCAAGGATTAGTGTTCTACAGATGTCTGCACTGGCCTGGGGCCCGGGGAAGGGGTACCATACAGTCTTGTTGCGCACGCAGGGTCTCTAACTATCTGGCTCTCGTCCTGCCCTTCCAGCATCCCTTAGGGCCTTTTGGTCACTATGGTTCTACCTAGCTGTGTGGACATGTCTTCAGGATTAGTACGGAGGATCTCTTAAAGAGAAACGATGTGGAGTAGCAGTAGCTTAAGAAATGCTTTTTGATTGAGGTGGCAAGTGCTCTAAGGGTCTAAAGCTGGGTTCAAGAGAGAAGCCAGAAGGAAGGATGGGGTGTCAGACGGGATGAATTTCCAGTAGAATGATGGAAGGCTTGCCGTGAGAGATTTCCTGCAGCTCCCAAAGGAGCTGAGCCTGCCCTGGGTGCGGGGGTGGGAAGAGGACAAATGGGCATCTAGGAGTGCAGGACCGAGCCCGAGAGTGAGCTGGGTCTTGGAGATGGCTTCGGAGGAGTGTCCCCCTTTTCTGCTGTTCTTCAGAATCACATGAGGAGTTAAAACAAATAACAGTTTCCCAGGCCCACTCCAGACCAATTCCACAGAGTCTCTGGAGCGACTCTGAAACTTCCCTGTGATCTGAATGTGAGCCGGGACTGAGGACCACTTATTTTTTTTTTCCTTCAAATGTTTCCACTTTTTTTTTTTAATTTAAATTCAGTGAATTAACATAGAGTGTATTATTAGTTTCGGAGGTGGAATTCAGTGATTCATCAGTTGCATGTAACACCCAGTGTTCATGACATCACGTGCCCTCCTGAATGCCCATCCCCCAGTTACCCATCCCCCCACCTGTCTCCCCTCCAGCAACCCTCAGTTTGTTTACTGTGATGAAGAGTCTCTTATGGTTTGTCTCCCTCTCTGATTTCATCTTGTTTTCTTTTTCTCTCCCTTCCCTTATGCTCCTCTGTTTTGTTTCCGTTTTTTTTTTTTTAAGATTTTATTTATTTATTTGACAGAAAGAGAGAGAAAGAGCACAAGTAGGGGGAGTAGCAGGCAGAGGAAGAAGCAGTCTCCCCACTGAGCAGGGAGCCTGATGCAGGACTAGACCCCAGGACTGCAGATCATGACCTAAGCCAAAGGCAGATGCTTAACGATTGAGCCACCCAGGTGCCCCTCTGTTTTGTTTCTTAAATTCCATTCTTTACATGGCCCCAGGTCATCTGTCACCAGATCTTAAGATCTTAAGGGGCCACAGGCAGGGCCCATCTATTGTGCCCAGAGGCTTGGCATCATTAAAAATCTCCTGGGAGAGGTCAGGGAAATGGCCTAGGCTAACAAGAAACTAGGTTGGGCCATTTGGAATCTGCCCCAAGTGGGACCGACAGCCTCTATCTCTGTCTACCATAATCTTGACCTGTCCCAGTGTCCCCATTGCCTGAGCTCCTGCTCCACTTTCTAGTGGGGGCAAGCCAGGTTTTCTCAATAAAGCAGGGGGTTGCACTATGGCAACCCAGGCAGGAGGGGCCCGGGGGCCTGGAGAAATAAAGCCTCACTAGGTATTAGTGTAAATGATACATATGGCAGGTACAGAGGTCTCCAGGGAGGGATTTCTCCCTTGATTAAGATTCGGCTACAGTGGAATATCAGAAACCTTATACTTCTTCTATGTGAAAAAAAAAAAAAAAGTGCCAGGATTCTCAAATATCTTAAATATGCTTCTCTCCTGCCTTTTCTGCAGACAGCATTTGTAGGACTGTGACCTTCAGGATTACCTCAAGAATAATGAGCCCCAGGCACCTTTTCAGCTCCATTAGTGACTGAGATACAACACTCTGTCCCCAGCACACAAACGGGCTGCTCTGAGGGCCAGGTATGAACCCCAGGCTTTCCGGCTGAACAGAACTAACCCCCAGACAATGAGGGAGCCAACAGGAAGCTGGGTGTCATTACACAGGGATGAGGCTATGAGAGGGGATAATGGGATGGCAGAGCGCAGCGGCTGGGTTCCGAGCTGTGGCTTTAGGAAGCTCTACTTAATAGGATGTCTGCTGGCTGCTGGGCGTTGGTGAGGGACAGGGCCATTTAGGAGTGAGGACACTGGGCACACTGCTTTAGCATACATGCCTTGTGGACCTGATCTTTGCAAAGCTTCGATCTCATCGGGCTTTCCAATTTTTACTAAAACTTTGATTAACTCGAAGTCTCGAAATGAAATATGGATTTATGGCTAACTAAGTTTATTTTGCCTAACTGAGGATTAACTAGAAATGGCATCCTTTCACCTTCAGTTTTTATAGGGAATGTTTTCTAACAACGTCCTTGCTTTATTTTCTACGCTAAGTATTGGCAGATAGTTAACTTTCATGAATGCTTTCAGCGTCTCTGGGGACTCCAGATAATAACACAATTTCTCATCAAACGTTTCTTGAGTTTCTGCTTTAAGTCGAACACGATGCCAGGTGCTGGGCTGTCACTATCACAGATACCAGCCTGGATGGGGAGGCACACAGCCCCAAATGACCTCCATGATTCAGGGGGTATCTATCCTCAAGTCTCTAACAAGTGGTGATCAAAGCAGAGAAAAATTCACTTCTGGGATGCAGTGCAAAGAGCGTAAGGCTCTGAGCCAGAGGCCCTGAGTTCAAATCCTCCCTCTGCCACTCACCAAGCTATAGGACCTTGCCCAGCACTTTATCTCCATCACCTGTTTGTCACCTATAAGATGGAATCAAAATACATATCCTACAACATGGGACAGGAAGAAGAGACACCCGTGCCTCCATAGTGCCTGTCATGGGGTCCTTTCTAAGTTAACATTAGTTTAAAACAAAAAGTTAAATTATTCTAAAATCTAAGAGAAGCAAAAATAAAACCAGATTCCACCCCACCGGCTCCAAAACACCCCAAATCCCCATCCGTTGATTACACCCCGATGAACTGCTCTCCCACAGGCAAATGATGCCACCAGCCAGTTATCTGTGGCCACGATGGAGAAGAAGAGCAAAGCCAGTAGACATTCAGCAAATCTTTCAATGTCATGGTTACTACTTGCCCTTTACCTCCTGCCTTAAGCATCTGCTTGTGGTTTCTCTTGCTTTCTTGGTTGTCCCTGCCTTGACAGGAGAAGCTAACCAAGGAGAGGTTAAAAATCCTACACATACTGGGTGGCTCAGTCATTAAGTGTCTGCCTTTGGCTCAGATCATGATCCCAGGGTCCTGGGATTGAGCCCTGAATCGGGCTTCCTGCTCCTCCCTGCTTCTCCCTCTCCCACTCCCCCTGCTTGTGCTCCCTCTCTCCCTGTGTGTGTGTCTCTCTGTCAAATAAATAAATAAAATCTTTTAAAAAAATCCTACACACAGAGTAGGCATGGTGCAGGCAGTTGGGAGCAGAAACAGAGGAAGATCAGCCTTGGGAGAGCATTAGTACTAGAGCTCATCATTCACAAGGCACAGAGAAACAGTTTCTATATATACGGGAGCTGTATTCCCCGGGAGCTTCCTAAATGGGTATTACAGAATTGCCTAATTGATTCCTTCATTCATCAGTTCTGAAGCACTGAGTATGTGAAAATAAAGGGCCAGCCCAGACAGGATGCCAGGTGCCATCCTGCAGAGGGGAGGAGAGAGGAGTCTGAGGAGCACACCTGGCTCTCTGAAACACCCGGTCCGTGGAGTCTGGGATGAACTGATTAAATGTAGCTTGAGTTCCCCGGTGGCACGTTCCTCGAGCAGTGGGACTGCCTAACAAACTGTGACGCGTCCATGCTGTGTAGAGGGACGTGGATAAAGCTGCACAAGATGAACCCGATGGATCTGGGCCCCGAAAATGAGAACCAGAGACCACCAGAGGTGGAACCGAAAGGGACAGCATTACTAACAGAGGTAACAGCTTATGCAAAGGCACAGAGGTATGAAAGCCCCTGATTCTCTCTAGAAGCAGCAGCTAGTCCCATGAGGGTTAAGAGAGGATTAAGGTGAGGAAACTACCTTCTCCCAAAGGACTAGAAGAATCTATATTACAAACTCACTGATAGTTAAGCTTATGATATGTAAAAATTATAATATCTGGCTATTATGAAATTCTCCTGTAAATTACTGAGTCCCCAGGAAAAGATGGCCTCTTCATCCAAGGAGGCCTTCCATCCCATTATGATCGGAGTTAGCTTTCTGCACTGTGCTAGACCTGGGACAGCTTGTGGGAATCTTATCTCTTTCCTCATCTGGTTGTTTTATGTTCATTTCATCTCAGCTATCCACAGACACACTCAAGGGCAAGAGCTCCACGGGGACCAGGGATGACACCACCACACATACAATGTCTGTATCAGCTGCCAAGGTGATGGCTAATAACTACACCTTGGAACAGGGCCCTCGGCTGTAGGACAGCGCAGAGTAGTACACTGAAAAGTTATGGACGCTGAGAAGAATGACGGCAACTTGCACGTGAACTTGCGTGTGTGTCTGTGTTTATGTGCATGCATGTATGTGTCTGAGTTTGTAAGTATGTATTATGCATGTGTGTTTGCCTGGGAGCATACCTACATGCATGTGTATGTGTGCGTGCCCGTGCACACGTGTGTCTATTTGTGTGTCTGTCTCAGACACTTGGTCTGTATTTCATTAAGGGCGCAGGAGGTACAATTTATATCCTGCTCAATAGCCAGCAATATGCTTGGAAATGAACTTGGTGATACCCAAAACCTGTGACCACTGAGGTCTTAATCCAAGAAAGAAATTACAGTTTAGGCGCCTGTGATTTCTCTACTTGCTGTCAAGAATCTCTGAGTTTCGCGGAGTGTGAGAGTCTGAGGATGACCTTTTCCTGGCAGAAGCAAGAGCGGAGAAGCCTATCATGGAGCATAAGCCAATTTACTTTGTACAAATAAGTGGCAATTTTCTTCCTTAAATACATAAGGGTGGAAGGGAAGTGTCTATAAACAGAAAGATGCTCTCCAATGGCAAATCTCCTCTTGTTTGCAGAAAGAGGAAGATAGCCATTCATTTAGGGGCTTAGGGGAAGATGTCAGAGGCAGAGAATCAGAGTCTTCTGATGAACTTCACCTTGAGAAATAGGTCTGAAACTGGTTTCTGGCTGGGGAGCGGGGGGCGGGGGAGGAGGTGATCTATGGGAAAATATCTTTTGATAAAAAGAAATTTTAGTGGGACGCCTGGGTGGCTCAGTTGGTTAAGCAGCTGCCTTCGGCTCAGGTCATGATCCCAGAGTCCTGGGATGGAGTCCCACATCAGGCTCCTTGCTCTGCAGGGAGTCTGCTTCTCCCTCTGCCTGCCTCTCTGTCTGCCTGTGCTCGTTTGCTCTCTCTCTCTCTCTCTCTCTCTGACAAATAAATAAATAAAATCTTTAAAAAAAAAAAAGAAGTTTTAGTGAAGGAGAAAGACACTACGTAATATACCTCCCTCCTGAAGTCAGTCACTTCTTTTTGTTTAAAAAAATACGTGGGCATTTGTAGGTCGAACAAAACTAAAAGCCACAGACAGATCACATTTATTACATTTCCTAACAGAAGTTAGGAAGTCATTGGTATACAGGAATCTCTTCTCCAAGCAGGGGTTCCCCACCTGGGAATGCTCAGATTCCTAAGAACGGATGAACTTCTTGGAACCATCGGCAAATGTCGGGTGCGTTTCTCTAGGGAGTGAGTTCCAGGATTTAACTAGGTTTTCCAAGGGATTGCTAATACGAGAAAGGTCAAGGTTCACGTTCTAGTGACTGACTGGACATCTCCTGGCTAAGGGCTGAGATCAGAGAGTGGGTGAATTTGGGCTGGGTGTGTGGTTGTGGGAGGGGTTACGCGGGATTGAGATTTTTAAAAAGTGGACTTATTTAAGGAGCACAGTTCACGAAGTCTGATGAGTTTTACTAGATGAGTCTTAACTTGAAAGATTTGTCTATGTGTGTATATATAATTATAAGTCAATGCACTAAATCTGCATCTTTCTCTTCAGACTAATTCTTTCATAAATGAATATATAAAATGATGCAGTGATGACAAGTGTTCTAAAAACCATTAAAGATCTCTTTATATATTTAGGTCTCATACTGCAGGTCTGATGAAGGGTTACTTCTCATTAATAAACAGGTCCGGATGGGAAAAGAGATTAACCCATTAGAAGCCATACTGGGTAGAGGGCTTTGATTACTCAAATGTTCTAGCATCTACCTCAAAGGTCCAGGGGCACTATTTGGATAACTTCCTACATCAGCCACCACCCACACCATTTGGTTTCACTTTGAACCCCAACGTTTGGTGTCGTATGGTGTCTCATCAAAACAGACCTTGATCTCTTTTGCAGTCATCTCTAAGTTGCCATTCATTGATTAATGAATAAATGAAATAATACTTCCCCCACCCTGTCATCTTGACATCTGGAGAACGTTTATTTTTGGTTGCTAATATCCATACTACAAAGTATACAATGGCCATTAAATATTTATTTAGTAGGTAAATGAAAGAAAGACTGAAGGAAGGGAGAGGGAGGGAGGGAGGAAAACAAGGAAGAAAAACCAGGGAGGAAGGGAGGAAGGAAGGGAGGAAGGAAGGAAGGGAGGGAGGGAGGGAAGGAAGGAGGGAGGAAAGAAGTAAGGAAGTATGTAGGGAGGGAGGAAGGAAAAAAGAAAGAAGGAAGGAAAGAAGGAGGGAAGAAGGAAGGGAGTCTTGAAAAAGGAAGGAAGGAAGGAAGCTAGGAAGGAAGGAAGGAAGGAAGGAAGGAAGGGAGAGAGGAAGGAAAGGAGACGTTATTGTTATCTCTGATTTTCTCAGCTTGGCTTCACCTTCTAAGCCCTGCCCACCTCTAGGAGACAGAGGCTGGAGCCCAACCCTCTGGGCAGTGGTGAGTTGAGTGGACTCGGGGTATTAGCAACACCTGCTCCTTCTCTGTCCCCTTCACGTGCTTAAGTCCCCAGCTCCTCCTTTCTTTTATTTCGGCACACTTAAAAAATCCACACCCAACATGTCACGTGCCAAATTAAATGCCTGAACAGCCACCAGCCTAGCTGTTACATAAATATCCAGACCTCGAATCTCCTGATTTGAGTTCAAACTTCCAAAAGACAAAAAGAGAGGCTGGGGAATGAATAAGAGGAAAACCGAGCTTAGATCTTCAGGGAAAGCTATTGTCTTGATTCTTCAACCTTGATGAGCCTCATGGAGGTAATAAAAACATGAATAATATTCTGCCTCATGTACTCACAACAACAATATGAGTACTAATGGTGACGGTAATAAAAAAGAATCTACTGCCTTCAAATACAGTCCCTGGACTAGCATTGCCCCCAAATAGCCCTGGGACCTTGGGCGAACAGTCACTTCTTCCTGCAGATCTCCGGGGGAATACGCAAGGGGGGGTTCCTAAGAAAATAAGTCTCTACAGTCCTAGGATTCTATAATTCCATACCAGGGAGCTCCCCTAGTTGTAGTGATTAGAGAAGTCTTCTATTTAGGCAGGAATGGAGTTCTGGTGGAGCGGACACTTTCCCTGAGCTGAACTCCTCCTTCTATGATGTGTGTATCTTCAGGCAACTTACATGAGCTCCCTCATGCCTCAGAGTCCTAACCCGGGAGTTAAGAGATAGTAACAGCATTATTAGGAAAGGATCAGACATTAACTGTGTTCTCTGCAGAGGGGGTGTCCGTGAGAGGAGAGGGTCTTGACTTTTTCCTGTACGTGGCATGCCTGGGAGTGGGATAGAGGGAGGCTGGAACAAGGGACCGCCTACACCCTGCTGGGGGTGTAGTTCTTCTGACCACACTGACTCCCCGGGATAAAACCTTGCAGTCTCAGCTAATGAAGGAACTTCTCACGCTGAGCTGTCAGAGGGCGGCCGGACACCTGTCAGACTGCTCAGGGGAGGGCTGGTTGCATTTTCATGCACCGGGGAAGACACAAGGAGAAAGGAAAGTTCTGGAAAATGAGGCCGCCCAGCCCTGCTACCCCCACCCTCTGCAGCCTGCAGGTGTTCTAACCGGCAGTCAGCGCTCGCACTGACCCTCAGCCTCGAGGTCTCGAGACCTTCTCATTAGCGACAGGTCTAACCATTCACATGCATAGGTAACTACGAAAAAATTTTAAAATGGATTTTGATGAAGAAGTTGAAACGGTGGTCTCACCCCCTGCCACAGTGCTAGCACAGTCGGGAAAAAGGCTCCCCCTGGCATCATCACGTGAAGCCACTTACAGGTACCCAGTGACACCGCGGTTTCCCGGCTACCTGTCTTGAAATCCGTTGCTTCTGCTGCCTGAATTGTCTTTTCCCCCCACCCCTCACCTGGATTTTGCAAAATGGTCTTCCAAGCCATTTCCAGAAGGCGTTTGGGGTTGTCCCGCCTGACCATTTGGAGATGTGGGCAGGTGCCCTATTCCGGGGGTCCCACGGTTCTTTATTGGGACGGATGTGGCTACCATTTATTTCGGGCTTACTACGTGTCAAACACTGTCAGCTGGTTCGTGGATGGTGTCTCCGGTAATGCTCATCACAGCTCTCTGAGGAAGATGCTGGAAAGAAACCCAAGGTGGACACATAACCTTCCCGAAGACAGGGCACGTCTGTGTGTCAGTCCCAATCAGAATCATGTTCTGATTCCAGGGTTTCCGTTCCCAGGCTCCATGTTACCTCTGCCTGTTGGCCCACCTCCTGCACCGATGCAGTGAATGGAGGCCCTGACTTGTGGATCGGGAGGATGACGAGCGAGGAGGGTTCCCCGGGATGGTGGGTGCCCCGACTCCATGTCTGCAGCAGGGGTACAGCCCCTGCCCTGGGGGTCAGGGACAAGGCCTTGCAGTTTGGAGGAGCCCCCTCCTGAGGCTGGGAGGGTAAAGGAAGCAAGTGGAGGAAGCACTGGTGAAGGAAATGATGCGTTTAAAAATAAAATGTCCTAAATTCTTCTCCCTGATCTGCTTTGGGCAAAGCTGTGATCAGGAGTGGCTTCCATAGGATGACTCTGGCAACTTCTCCTTGCCCCAGGCGGACTGGCCACCGTCTCACGCTGTTGGGAAGCCTCTGTCAGGCTACTGTAACCGAGTTACTAAAGCCTTAAAATAAAGGCGGTTTTTCACAGGGGGTTTGTGTTTTGTTTTTTTCCTAATGATTTCATGGGGCCGCTGACTCCCCAGGTTCAAGGCGCAACTCAAGGAGGTATTCTGTGTCCTTAGCATTATAAATCAATTTTAATTGTAACAACAGAAACATCAGCAGCAAACCTGAGCCAAACTGGCTGGGGGCCTTTTCTGCACTCTCTAACTAGCTCAAATTAAATGCTGAATTGTATTTTGGGGTCTGAGTTTTGTCATGCAAACGAAGAAAAACAACTTGCTTTCCAATTTCCACATGCAAATATAGAGTGAATTGTTGAGACAGAGAATATATTTTGCCATCTCAGTGGTTCTAGAAAAGATAAGGGGCTCTTGCAAAAAGTTCCGCAATTTGTCAGCTGGCAGCTTATTAAATACTGAAAACAAATGTTTATATAGCATTAGAGGGACACTGTCAAGGTCGGGAGGTTCCAAAATGGACCAATTCTGCTTTTTTCATAACTGTTTGCAAAGTCTCTTGTTCTTTTCTCCCCCCTCAAAACAAATGCAACTATTCTGTTTTCAGCTGCCTTAGGAAAAAAACAAAAAACAAAAACAGGCAAGGAGCCAGCCCTTGTGTACAGGCCTCTAATAATAAACCCAAATGCACGGCTAGCTGCTCAGCAGCCCCAAGTAACACTGCAACAACAGTTTCACAACACGGAGCCCTTGGCTTCAGCAGAACCTTCATTAAGGGGCAGCAGAGAAGAAGAGGATCGCCCAGTCTTGAAAGCGAGCCTGAGTCCCATGCCCTAGGAGCAAATGAAATGAAGCACAAAGCTGTGTTCAAGCAGGGGCACTGTAAGGCCATCAGGCCTGTTATTAGGTGGGACCCTAATTCAATCGGGTAGCCATTGATGGAGGTGTGTTCAAAGAGTACTGTATGTTGGGTAATGGGAGATAACAAGAGAGGCCCTGACCGTGCCCCCAAAGGAGTTTATAATCCAATGGGGGAGATAGACATGTGACCACCCACTCTGTGCCAGGTGGAATAATGAAGGGTCTATGCAGTTGCAAAAAAAAAAAAAAAGGGAGAAGCAGGAGTAAAAAATTCAATTGTTCCATTCCTTGTCTTCAGAATGCTATCTATTGGTAGCCCTATTGGAGAGATTTGTTTGCTAATTAATTAACTCAATAGCTCTTGGATAAGTGGAGATGCTAGAGCTTCCCAGTGTCCTCAGCTGCTTAGAGATCAAGGACAAAGAGCCTCAGGTCCTGCTGCCTACAAGGCTTTGCCCTCATGCCTGCTTGCTTCTAGGGAATATCTGTGTTCTCCCCAAGATCTAAGTGATCAGCCAAGGCAGAAGACGGAAAACAAAACAGCCCTGAAACTACCTCCCATCTCGTTACACATCCCCCACCCTCACTTCCCCACCCAACCTCGGAATCCTTTCTCACAACCACTTAACTCGAAATGGTCTCAATTTTGGTGAAGAAGTTTCTCCCGGGGGCTCTGGGGGCCTAGGTGTCAAAAAGTTCTCTTTCTATGATGACATGTCAGTCACCTCAGCTTGCTTCATGGCCAGAAATAGATTTCTGTCATTCTTAATAATAGCCCCATTGAGTTTGGGACGGGCAGTGTGTTGAGTCACTGATCATATAGGGCACTGAGTGGCCAAGTGAAGGATGATGGGGAGAGGGAAAGCTGTCGGCCCCTGGGCTCACACTGGACTAAAAGCATGTAATTCACAACTTCTGTAGGCTTGGAAAGTTATCATTTGAAAGTTGTTGCTCTAGAGTGCCTTGACAGTCTAACAATACAAAATAAATCTTCTATTCACGCCTCTCAAGCAAGCAAGGATTCCAGGAATATGCAGTAACAGTGGAAAACAGCGATAAGTTCCTTGTTATGTTGTCGAAAACTCACAGCCGCACCACACTGCCCTGTTTACCATATATTAGTTTTCTGCACACATGTGAGGCTTTCTTTCTGGACAGACCTTAAAAAAACAGGTTGTATAAACCCCCAAGTCCTGTAGGGTTGCTCCAGAATCTCTGGTTTTCACATGTTTCCAAGCTGTAACGGGCTCTCTCTGGTTAGGTTAACTAGCTTGCAAACATCCCGTAAATGGAAATAAAACCGCAAGGAAAAATGATAAGCCCCCAGATCTTCTCTGTGTTCAGCCCTACACCTGAGCATCGCTAGCATTCTGGGGGCTGGTTGAAGCCAGAGAGGCATTAATGCGGAGGAGGGGAAATTGTCTCCCAAGGAAAGGCTCAGAAATGGCTCATAAAATGGACATTTGTTTGGAAGAGTTAACGGAAAGGGATGAAGACCTCATGGGCTACTGGGTCTGAAACACCAAATTAATCAGGGAGGCTGAGCAAGAAGGAGCAGTTTCCACCTTTCATTGCCATCCTGGCTGCCAACCCCGGGAATGGGATGGCTGTTCTGGAGGTTGTCTTAAGCCCCCCCAAGCCTTGGGCTCTACCCCCAGCAGCTGTGGGCATCTGCGAGCACGTCGGAGCCTGTGCGGAAGAGAGGGTGCCCACTAATGAGTCAAGCAGCCCTCTGGACAAACTCCATCTGCTCCATTCCATTGGCCACCTCGGCTATCCGCCTGCTCTTGCACCCCCTGGCCTGGCGCCGGTCCCTGCTGAGGGTCAAAACTGAATGTTTACATCGCCAATTCCTAGTAAGGAATGTCATGCCCGGGGTACCACCAGGGCTCACTGACACCGTCACTTCTTTTGTGCTGCTGCTCTCAAGGAGATGCTCCCTGACCCCATCCTCCCCTCCCTTCCATCAAACCCTCTTCTCCAGGGAGAACTTTGATCCTGAAAACAGGTGACATAGTTATGCAGCCTTATGGTCCTTGTCTGGACTTCCCCGTGCGGGTTGCTGGGTTGTAAGACCCAAAAGGGTCAGGAGACTGAGTCCAGACTGCTTACTTCCATGCCCCTAGGACCTTGCAAAGTGCCTGGTACATAGAGAATTCTCAGTAAATAGTTGTTTGGCTGAATGCACGAGTGGATGGAAAATGAATGAGTGAGTAGGAACCAGTGTGCATTGGACAGGAACGAGGCCAACTTACAGCTAAAGCCTTCTTTTATAACTACTCAGCGTTAGCAATGAACTTCGTTAGGCCTAAAAGAAATCAGACCAAGCTGTCAAAACATTAATTAAAAGTCAAGAGACTATTACTACAGACCTTCTATTGTCACTGGTAAATATGAGGTTAAGGCACTTGCAGGACTGGAGAATTTTCAACCTCAATTTACATGTGAACCATTCATCCTGATGACCAGATATAATAGATTCCACCTATTAAGCATATGGTTTGTCATTTTCTAGCACTTAACCTGTTTTTTTTCCTATTGTGATCATAATAGAAGACCAAAGACATTGGCTGTCCTGCCTTTGGACCTTTTGAGCATTGATGACAAAGCTCTGTATCTAGTAGGCTCTCATTAATATTTCTTTGAAGATGCAGCTGACATGGACAGCGGCAACAAGTCGGGGGGTGGGGCGTGGTCTCAGGCCAACTATTTTTGGGTGTAGTCTTCAGTCTATATAACCTTGTTTCTTGATGGATTCTGACAGCCTTTCATAGCGAATGTTGCCCGGCAAACATAACGAACCATTTCTAGTGGGAAGTGTCCTACCCACTAGAAAGGTAAGGGAGCACATCTGCCTGAGTCCATTCTGCATCTCTAGTACCCAGCAGTATCTGGCAGCCGGGAGATGCTGCACAAAC
>ML107495.1:0-17853 GCA_003697995.1 Taxidea taxus jeffersonii | reverse complement strand
GTGTAGATTTCACAAAGTCACTGCATTTGTTGATTTCAGGTCTGCCTCAACCTGTCCTCCATCTCTCCATCTCCTGTTCCCAAATTCTGCCAGGATTTCACAGCCATTCAACTTCCTTAGATATGAGACATTTAAGAGACGATGAGTTTCCCCGTGGCCAGGAATGCGTCCCTTCATCCCATGGGGAACCCTCAATACATTTTGTTGAACTGAACCTCCTTGGCGGGCCCGGGAAATGAGAGGAAGATGGGTTTGAGCGTCTTTGAGCGTCAGGACTCCCACCAGCCCGTGCAAGAAAGAGAGGCAGGGCCTGTGGAAGATCCCATCAACAGATGGGCAGGGAGCAAACCTGGGAGCTTTCTGCATGCAGGTCCAGCCCCAAGTGCCACTCAGGAGCCAGGCAGCAAGACAACAAAGAACCAGGAAACCACTACTGACATCAACCCACCCTGCTTGTCAAGGCAAAGCAACATGAATATTAATTTCTCAGGCATAATGAGGTGTGGACGAGCAAGAGTGGGCAGGCCCATTGTGTGGGAGGCTGCTCTTTCCTGCCATTTGTCACTGGCAGAATAGATAGATGGTTCTTCCATGCAGCCTTCCAATTAGACACGTGCAGCCGCTCCAATTAAGACCACTTCACGGGAGCTCTTCTCGCAGCTCCAACCGCGCCAGGCCTTCTGGCAGGACTCCAGTCCAACTTTGGGGGACTGCCTGGAGGATGCAGTCCTCTGGACCCCCTCTGAGCATAAGGGTGGAAGGGTCAGGTCGGTTTGGCCAACCCTGTCAGAGGGATTTTACCTGCAGACAAGTGATCAGTGTAACTTATCGCCCTTTGCCAGGTTCAGAACCCAAACGAACCATCCTCTGATGAAGCACTGATTCTTAAACTTCAGAGCATATCACAATTATCCAGGAAGGGTATTAAGAATATCATTATCTAGACCCCACTCCAAACTCTCAGAGTTGGACTCTAAACTGGCTTAGAGTCCAGAACACCTGGATTCCATTCGATCAAGGATAATTAAGTTAACTGTCTAATTAATAGCTAATTGAAGAACTCATCTGGAATTCATATTCAAAATATTTTCAACAATTTTCATGCATTCGCTCAATATTTTTCAAGCTCCTCCCAGGGGCCTGGCCCTGTTCCGGGTACACCGATGAACAGAACATACCACGGTCCCTGTCCCATTTTATCTGTATGGTAATTATCTTAAAAAAAAAAAACGATGACAGCTAGCCCATGGGGTAGAGAGAATGCCACAGAGGGAGTTGGGATATGGAATACCTAAGTTCCAGGTTTAACCCAACAACAAACTGGCCATGGGCGCAAGATATGCTTCTTAATTTTTTTGATGGAACTTTACAGTAATCCTCTTTAATAATGCAGATGTTCTGAAGATAAAGTCGGTCAGTCTACAGATCAGGGTGTTCTTATCAAACAATGGCAGCGAATCCTACGGCGGGCTCCAGGATGCCGTCAAGTGAGATACTGTGTAAGAGATGAATTCTGTCCCAGAGGAGTTCCCAAGTTGTGTTGAGAAAGTGAATAAACCCCAGGGATACAGATGCATAAAGACCCAGAGTTATGGGCTACCGCAGTGTAAGAGGTATAGCATTTTGGTTAAAGCAGGGAGCAAAGACGGAACATCCCAGGCGGGTTTCGTGGTGGGTGGGGCAGCGGTAGAGGGGCCAGGAGTCCTGTGAGATGACAGATGTGGGGAGAGCCCTCCGGAAGGACAGGTAATGAGCAGGCAGAGCACGCAGATTAGAGGCAGAATGGAAAGTGGCCCAGGCCTACAGACCTGGGTTGAAACCCTACTTTTGCCACTTACTTGCTGTGGACAGCTTACTTATTCCCATTTTTCAAATGTGGAAATTAAGGGTAAGACAGGTTAGCACCCACCTCGAGGGGCTGTGGTGAGGATTTAAGGTCTTACATCACAAGTGCCTGGCTTGAGGCCAGTGCTCAGTGAATGGCCGCCATTTTATGAGGAGCGTGAGCATAGTAGCTTGGCAAGAGCAGGGCCTTGCGTTTGGGGCAGGGTTCGTGATGTATGGTGTGGGGCATAGTTTGAGCTTTTTAGGGCTGGGATACCATGGGCACATAAAATGTTTTGAAAGAACTCCAAAACATTGCCTCTTTATCTCTCAGGACTGAAAGGGTTGATGCAGGGCAACGAAAGGGTTGATGCAGGGCCGTCACTATGAATGAAGTCTCCTTATCACAGAGTTCACTATCAGAAGGCTTTACTGGATATGAGAAATGTTGTTTCTCCAATTCTTGGGGACAGATAAGCAAGCAATCTCAGAGGGGTTTTCCCAGACAAGGCTTCTCTCTCTTTTGTTAGGGCTGGACAAGCTGGTAGGGGAAAACCCCCAATCACGCTTCTCACCATTATGAAGCTGACAGAAAATTCTATTTCCATGAGTTGGTGGAAAGGCATAGTGATCTTTTTAGTTGACTTCCAAACAACATCCCTGCCTCTGGGAAGGGCTTATCTAGCCATTTTCCAGAATGCTTTTAGCCCGTGACCCCACAGTTTTCAGGTGAAATGGCTTTTTGTGTGTGTGACTCACACACAAAAAGAAAATTCTTCAACTACCATGATCCTCGGCTCCCTCATTTATAACTGGGGAGATATAATCACTCCCTTCTTATAGGGGATGGTAGGCAGAATAATACTGCCCCCCCCCAAAAGATGGTTGAATCTTAACTCCCAGAACATGTGGCTATGTTATGTTACATGACAAGGAGGGGATTAAGGTTGTAGATGGAATGAAGTTGCCAATCAGCAGGATGGGGAGATGATCCTGTGTTATCCAGGTGGCCCAAGGTAATCACTGGGGTCTTTACAAGGGAAAGGAGATGACAAGAGAGTTCTTTCAGGAATGGTGCAGCATGAGAAAGTCTTGACTGGTCATTGTTGGCTTTGAAGGTGAAGTTGGGGAGCCACATACCAAACATTGGTGTGGACAACCCCTAGAAGCTGGAAAAGGCAAGAAACCTAATTCTCTTCTAGGACTTCTGGAAAGATCAGTGCCCTGCCAGCATCTTGGATTGAGCCCAGTGTGATACATTTTAGGCTTCTGACCTTCAGAACTATAAGATAATACATTTGTGTTGTTTCATTCAAGCCACGAAGTTTCTGGTAATTTGTTCCAGCAACAATAGGAAAGTAATATAGAGAATTAATGGAGGAATTAAATATTACAAGGTACCTCTAGATCTGTAGCCTTGGATAAGTCTCTTGACTTGTCCATTCCTCAGCTTTCTCGAGTGTAAGTAAGATGGGAGTGACAGTAATAGTCCCCTTGTGGGATTGTTATCAGGAATCAGTGGCTACTATGTGTGAAGGATCAGAATGTTGCCTGACACATGGGGAGGGTCACCTGAGAGTTGGCTAATGGCATTACTATTATATAAAGCACGTAGCCTGGTCACGGAGCACATTTCTCAAACATGACAAAAATGACTATCTCTGTTACATGGGAAGGGGAAGGGAGAGGAGATATGGCTGTTCCTCTGGGACCTTTTCTTACCCCCTAACTGCAGGGGCCCCAGTTACAAGCGGGGGGCAGATCACACATTCCAGGGGCTCCCGTCCTTACAGACTTTTTACCCTATTCCTGTTTTAATCTAATTTTAATATATGTCTCCTTGAGGAAGGTGGTCTGACCCTGGGTGATTTGTGACTCACGTAACACTGAGGCTTTTGTTGTTGTACAACAAACTATACTTAAAATCACCACCACTTTGTTATAGCTCATGACTCATGAGTCAGGAATTCAGACAGGGAGGGCTTGGTCAAGTGGTTCTTTTGGTCCATAGAGGTATTCAGCTGGTCCAAGTGGAGGGGCCCTGCAGGTGGCTAACTTGGACTTCTTCAGAACAGGGCTTCTAAAAACAGTGTTTACAGAGATCATCTCTTAAGGTGTGGGCCAGGAAATACAGGGCCTGATACCCACCATTTCTTTTTTTTTTTTTTTTTAAGATTTTATTTATTTATTTGACAGACATAGATCACAAGTAGGCAGAAAGCAGGCAGAGAGAGAGGAGGAAGCAGGCTCCCTGCTGGACAGAGAGTCCGATGCGGGGCTTGATCCTAGGACTCTGGGACCATGACCTGAGCCGAAGGCGGGGGTTTTAACCCACTGAGCCACATAGGCGCCCCGATACCCACCATTTCTTATAGGTCAGAGGAGTCAGAGGTCCCACCCAGATTCCATGGGATCCAGTGATCGCACCTCTCAATGGGAAGGATGTCAAAGGCTCTGTGGCCCTCTCCAACCCGCCACACGTCTCCAGTGTTCACTAGAGATGACCCAGGGAAAGCAAAATGGCGGACGGATGTAAGATGAAGCTATCCGTCCTCAGCAACACAACAAGCCCTGAACTCATTGGCTCACACCACTCTGAACAGTCTGGATTCAACTAACATGTGTTGAGTATCTACTATTGGCAACTCACTGTGCTAGGTGCGCTCATATTTATGATTTATTTTGATCGTCAGAAAAGAAAGCATTCTGCTTCAGCTAAGGCACACATCAGAGCCTGGAGGCCATGGGGCGCCTATTGAGAGTTGCTCATCTAACCTCCAGGGCTCTTGCTTTTCATTATGGGCTCATTGGCCTTGGGTTTTATGCCTCCATTTTTCTGACTCTAGGCAGACCGAATGGCCTCAGCAGGAAGACAGGCTGTCTTAGACAGCCGTGTCCGGGGAGGATCCTGGAGCACTTTGAATCCAGGTCAGAATGGACCCCAAATGAGCTCATATTTCTAAAGTGCTTTGAGCTCCTCAGAGAATAGAAGTTATTTAACTCCAGAGCCTGGCTGGTCTCATTGGTGGGTCCCTGCAGTGGGAAACGTGCTTTGTTATTGCTAGCACCAGTCCAGTGCCTTGGATAAATAGGGGGAACTCAGTCTCCAGGGTTCTCTGTCTGCTGTCTTTTCAGCCATGATAAATTATTTTTCAGGAAAATGGAACTCAACAAAAGAAGAGAGAGGAGAGGGAAAAAGAAAAAAAAAAACAACAACAAAAAACCAAAAACCCAACCAACGTGACAAGCACTGTTGCCATGCTGTTCTCAGATGAAGCCATGGAGGAGGAGGCTGATGGCGGACTCTAGAACAGCATTCCGGGCACCCTGGTGCCAAGTGGCCTTCTGGAGGGCAGGGAGGAATGGGAAGGGACCAGGTGGGGAGCCAGGGTGTCTGGCCAGAGCTACCTGTAGATATTCTGGACTCGTTAGCATCTCTCAAAATAAGATCAAGTTGATCCTGATTAAAGCTGAAAAACCCCACAAGCCTGACATACTGAATATCTGACTCTAGGGTCCCTGAATAAATTGTTTTCCCTTTTCACGTTGATCTTGGTAAACTCCTTGGCTCAGCGTGGTTTGCCCATGGGGACAGGGCTGGAAATGGAAGCATAGGTTTCCTCTTGGTACCTTGCTGTCAGAGCCATCCCCAAGCATCCCAGGGGGCTCCCAGTCACTGCAGGAGGGAGACAGAAAAGCATTCTCATCTTACAAGCTGATGTCTGTGTATGCAAATGTCCCGAAAAGCCCACAGCCTTGAATCCAATTCAAAGAATGGTTATGGAGGGCCTGTCTATGCCAAGTGCTTTCACTGAAATACCCTCCTTTCATACCCATGACAACTCTGTGAGGCAGATGTTATGTTACCTAAGGTTTGTTATGAGGACATTTATATTTGGAGAGGGTCAATAAATTGCCCGAAGTCTCACATGTAATCACGGGGAGTTTCCTGGTCTACATATGGGCCTTCTGACTTGGAGTGTGGTCTGCTATCCACCATCCAGTGACTATCTACACTATGGCTGTAGACAATAAAGACAGGGCTCTTATTTATTTGACAGAGAGGTAAAGATCACCAGGAGGCAGAGAGACAGGCAGAGAGAGAGGGGTAGGCAGGCTCCCTGCTGAGCAGAGAGCCTGATGTGGGGCTCGAGCCCAGGACCCTGATATCATGACCTGAGCCGAAGGCAGAGGCTTAACCTTCTGAGCCACCCAGGCACCCCAAGGGCTCTTGGGGATAAAATCCCATATTATGCTTAGGATCTTAACACTTGACCCAGAACAGGACTTCTTAAACATCTGACAGTCTGGTGACACTGCGGACATTTTCTCCGAATAATGAGGATTACAAATGAAAGAAATAACACTGAAATATGATTATAAAAATATTAGAAAACAAATGAGCAGTAAAGTATTGGCTTCTTTATCAATAAAATGACCAACGAGATCCTGTAAAGGCCTAATATCTCCTATAATTTCAAGTAGTGACCGCCATAAACAATATTTTGAGATTCTGCAAAAACAGTCATGTGTCATGAAAATATCTGAGGTTTTATTTGGTGACAATGTCACAGGTAACTGTTGTTACTCCTGTGACTTTTGTCTATATTTGTTAAAGGCATAGTAAATTTCTTTTAGAAGGGAGTGAAATAAGAATGCAATGTTTTCCCCCATCCAAGTTCTCAGGCTCCCCTGAATTCCCCTGACTTGGCACACCATATATATTCACACATTTAATCCCCCCAGTAACTCAGTGAGGTAGGTACCCCCACCATCCCCATTTTACAGATTAAAAAACTGGGCCACAGAGATTAAGGTTTTGCCCGAGATTACTGAGTTGATATGGGTCATCAGGTTTTCTTCCTCTCTCCAATGGTGGACTTTGCAGCCCTCTTGGGAAATAGCCTATGAAAAAAACCCTTCCTTCTGGGTTTTCCCTAATTGGGTTCAGCCTGACAGGGTCATTTGAGGTCTGAGTCTGCCAGTCTTCCTCTGCCCAGTTCATCAGCACCAGAAACCACAAGGAGAATGGTGGGGCGGGTTCCAATGGCCCCCTCCTCATTGAAGGTAGACCTGCCTCCTGCTCTTCCTCCCTCCCAAGGTCTTTTCTGTTCTTCATCTTCTTTGCTAGTCATCGCCCCTCCTGCAGACTTTTTTGAGTGGTGATCCTTCCCTAGAGCTGGTTAACTCCTACTCATCCTTCAGATCTCCCCTCTTCAGAGAAGTCTTCCCCGAATAGACACGTACCCATCATATTCATTCATAGCTCTGGATGTCTCATCCTCCCAGCACTTAGCAACCTCACAAGTGAACTTCTATTTGTGTGATCCTTCCATCAACATGGGTTTCTCCTGCTAGATAGTGAGTGCTGTCAGATGGGAACCGTACTTGGGTTTGATGACCCTTGTATTCCCAACCCCTTAACCTGTATGCCCGGGCACAATGGAGATGCTCAGTAACTGTGCGCAGAAGGAAAGAATGGAGAATGAATGAAGCAATAGTCTTAGAGGCGTCCCTCTTTCCTCGCTTTGATTACCGGCTTACTTGCCCCTTGCCCCCACATTACCATGCAATAATCATAAGATTCTTTGATGGCTATTTACGAAATGGGTCCTTTTGTCTCTCAGGCCTTTGGATCATCATTCTTTCTCTCCTCTGACTCTCCTCCAATTTTTTCAAATGTTATTTCTGCTTTGAACTTCCAGGATTTGGATGTTCTGGGAAATATCTGTTTGAGGTGTCGGGAGACATCGCTCAGCGCAGATACTGGAACTCTTCCAAAGGTATGTGTTCTGCTCTGCTGAAAGGCAGGAGCCTGTGGGGTTTCAACCTGATGCTACCATTTCTATTTGCCTCTAGGAATGTAGCTCTAAGATGGGAAGGCAACAAACATATATCTATCACCATGCCTAAGGTGCTTCCCCCCAAAACACAATGTTTGCACAAGGACATTTCATTTCTGATCCAGGAAGAGATAGTTTCTGCCACAGCTTCTCTGTGACTATGTTGAAAGGAAGCCATAGAAGCAGAGACCACCCTCCTCTCCCAGTCTGTTAGGATGATGGTACAGAGAGGGGCTTTCTTTCATCCCTTTGGGAGTGTTCACTGCCCTAGCTGCCTTTGGCTTAGTTTGGATTTTTCCATTTCATGCTCGGTACAGTGTTTAGATAAATAATAGGGGAGAACCAAATGTCATCCGCCTTTCTGTGCTCTCAAATATTAAGACCTGATTGGAGGAAACAGTCCAAAGACAGTCTGCCCAGATTAAGTTGTTTCATTAAATTTCTTGCCTTGGACAATCTGGACTGCCTTTTTAAAAAAGATTTATTTATATATTTTGAGGAAAGAGAGGGTACACGAGTGGGGCAAGAGGCTGAGCGGGGAGCCCACTGGGGGGTATGGTTCTCAGGACCCTGAGATCATAACCTGAGCAGAAATCAAGAGTCAGATGCTAACCTAACTGGACCATCTAGGTACCCCCAGTCTGGACTGTTTTAAAGGTAATGGTGTTGTCTCTTCTGGGGGTGCGGTACATAGTAATGTGCTTTAGAAGATATTCGTTTGAACCGGTTTTTAAAATAATGCTAATGGGTTTTTGGAACTGTAAGGATATAGGCTGCACCACTGAATAGGAGGGCGTATTCCAAGCGATTGCTTTAGAGAGGATGCATGAGTTCTGGTCCATGCCACTTTCTTTGACTTGCACCTGTGTAAGGTAAAGGGGTGCCAGGTGTGGGAGGGAGAGCATCAACTCATGGGAGAAGGGAGCAATTTTCTTCCTGCCTGTACCTGACCTAGTCCAAAAGAGAAGCTGGCACCACCTTGTCCTATGGTCTTCTCTGGATAAAATTCCAACAAATGACATAATGTTAAGAGCATCAGGCTTTAATATTTTTTTTTCAAAGATTTTATTTATTTATTTGTCAGAGAGAGAGAGAGTGAGAGTGAGAGCAAGCGTAGGCAGACAGAGAGGCAGGCAGAGGCAGAGGGAGAAGCAGGCTCCCTGCCGAGCAAGAAGCCCGATGTGGGACTCCATCCCAGGACGCTGGGATCATGACCTGAGCCGAAGGCAGCCGCTTAACCAACTGAGTCACCCAGGCGTCCCAGGCTTTAATATTTTTAAAGAAGATTTTATTTATTCATTTGAGAGAGAGAAAGAGAAAACATTAGAGCGGAGAGGTTAGAGAGAGAAGCAGACTCCCCACCAATCAAGGGGCCCAATGTGGGACTCAATCCTAGGATTCCAAGGTCACGACCTGAGTCGAAGGCAGTTGCTTAACCAACTGAGCCACCCAGGTGCCCCGAGCATCAGGCTTTAGAATCAGACTGATTTGGGTCCAATCTCAGCTGAAATGTCACCTTGGCGAGGGGGTGATTTTACTTACCTTCTCTGATTTAATTTCTCATCTGTACAACAAGGAAACTATGACTCACCTTAGAGGATTATAATGGGAAGTGAATGGAATAAAGTATGCAAAGTATTTAGTACAGTGCATGACACACAGCAAACATTCATGAAATGATAGCATTTTTAAAAATGAGTAATTTGTCCAATGCCTTACCATGTATCCTGGTTTACTACTTATAGTCTGAGTGCTTTACCTTATAGGCTCCCAGTCAATCCATACACTCACCCTATCAACTGAACATAGTTTTCCCATCTGGAAATGTTGGCATGACTGAGGCTGCATAGTTAGTGAGTGGTGGGCACTTCTAGAAGGCAGCTCTCCTGGCCTCTGGCCTCTGAGACTCCTGTCCCCACATGTGCGCTTACTTTCTACTACGAAGGCATCTTGGAAATCATTGCATAAAGGCTCTGGATTTCTTAGAGTGCAATGGTTTAAAATAAAATTAGATTCTAAGAGTAGTTGTCTAATGTGCTTTGTAAATAGTAAGGACAAGGAGAGGCATGAGAACACCTAAGGCAAGCCCCCCACCCCCGAGCACCCCCAATGGGCATTTACTTACATCTAGCATCCCAGGTACCTCATGGCTTCACCCTTGCAGGGCCTTTTAAAGAGGTTCTGCTGATATTCCCAGGAACGTCTAGGCCAATGCCAGCTTGTGGAATGCGTGTGTAGCCTTTAAAGGTGGTGAGTTTGAAGGGCACCGTCCTGTGGATGTGTAGGTTCTGGGACTTTCAATTAATCTTCCTTTCTTTCTTTCTTTCATCAGAGCTGACCCACATTGAGTAGTTTGGTTCCCCTGGAAGTCATGTCTGTGCCCAGGGCTTGAGCATAGGTAATTGACTAGGAGAGCATTCCCAGAGCAGGTATAAAGGTGTGGAAACATGAGATGGGGAAGAGGAAGCCAGTAGGAGAGCACATTACTGAGGCTAATGCCATGAGTGCTGAAATGGGACCTCCTAGGAAAGGCCTTTCAGACTTGTCCCCAAGGGAAACGAGGCTGGAGGGTTTACCCACCTGCTCCCGTCTCCCATTGGCTGAGGGTGTCCCCAGGAGTGATGACTTCCCGACACTTCCAGGCCCACTTGTATGCAGGACGAAGAGATTCCTGTGGTATTGGTGAAGGCTCTGAGGCCTCCTCCATCCCGAGTAGCCTTCCAATGAAGCAGGAGGGGAGACTGAGCAACCTCGGACCTGTCCAGACCTGTTGGGGCTAAAAGTCTGAGCTAAAACTATGGGATATGTCATGGGGTGCTAATGGCAAGCTAAGAGACTTTTCCTCCACCCCAGGAAAGACAAAGAATAAATGTCACAAGATGTAGAAATGAATGTGAAAAGAAATCAATTTGTGTGTAAGTCACTCATGAATTAATAGCCTTTATTAATCACTCCTGGGTGATTAAAAAGATCTTGGTCAATCTTTTTGACAGAGTCACCCCCTAGATTCTACAGGTATTAAAATAAAGGTCAGAGGTAAGCTATTTGCCTTCCAGGTATGATTTCAAGAGCCGTAGTGTTCAAACTACTTAAAAAAATTATTATGAAAGTGCAGTTGACACACAACGTTATGTTAGTTCCAGGTGTACAACATAGTAATTCATCAATCCTACACATAAAGCTCATCACCATAGGTGTAGTCACCACCTGTCACCAACAGCATCACAGCATTATTGGAATATATCCCCTAGCTGTCAGACCACTTTCTTGCCTATCCTGGAGTTACTTAAAATCCTTAGCTCGGGGATGCCTGGGTGGCTCAGTTGGTTAAGCAGCTGCCTTAGGCTCAGGTCATGATCCCAGAGTCCTGGGATCGAGTCCCACATCAGGCTCCTTGCTTGGTGGGGAGCCTGCTTCTCCCTCTGCCTCTGCCTGCTACTCTGTCTGCCTGAGTTCGCTCTCTCTCTCTCTCTAATAAATACATAAATAAATAAATAATAAAATCTTAAAAAAAAAAATCCTTAGCTCGTAGGGCCACCTGGTTGGCTCAGACATACAGCAAGCAATGCTTGATCTTGTGAGTTTGTTGGGCTCCATGTTGGGTATTCCTTCAAAATAAAATCTTAAAAAAAAATCTTTGGTTTGTAGTTTGGCTTGGCTTGGGAAGACTGCTCATTCATGTGTTTATGCACATAGTTCTTCATTTAAAAAATAGTTATCAAGAACTGCTAGGTGCCAGGGACCAAGCATGAAGGTTGTGATGGGTCAAGGTGAGGGTGGCAAAGAGGTAAGAAAACCTTAAGAATCTGCAGTATATACAGAAAGATAAGAAATGCACAAATGAAAGACTTCACCATAAAAAGGTGAATGGAACAGTCAGATGAGTGCAGTGGGAACCTGCAAGGAAGGTTCCAGAAGGTTGAAGTTGCTGAAAAGGCTGCTGGGAAGAAATGAATTTCAACCTGAGTCTTGACCTATGTGCATGGTCTCACCACAGTTCATTTCCTAATCATGCAGACACTTCTTCTCTCATTTTCTTCTTCCAGACTCAACCTCTCAAGGTACAAAGAGAAAGCCAAGAGTGTGGCCATGGTGGCCATGTTATGATCTTAAGCCCCTGGTTGCCTCCCAAAAGAAAAAAAAATCCCGTTACCAGTGGCAATCAAATTGCTGGTTTGCTTGCAAGTCATTCATGAACAACCTTTGCTAATCACTCCTAGTGGATATTTATCACAGGTACATTTTACAAGATGAATTCTGTCACTGATGCTGGCAGCTACTCACCAAGTCCCACCAGCAGCTGCAAATATTCATTAATAATATTTTGTTTGGGCTCCCACTTGCCACTTTCCATCCTCCTGCTTCCTAAGTATGAACAGCATCATTACTGAGTGGCACCCGCAGGATGGAGCACAAAGGCAACTTGGAAATTTTAAATGAAAACAGATGTTGAGAAATGCCATTATCCCATGCATGCTACAATAAATAGCATTAACACTTCTAAGTGACGGCCCTCTGAATTGGACTGCAAAGAGCTCACATTTACAATTAAATGAGGGACTTATCCTTTTGCATCCCTGGATTCTACAGGTGGCTTGGTGACAGTCACCGATTAGCGAGCATTTGGATTTTAGTGCGGCTGTGAAGGGCCAGCAAGGCAGGGATTGGCCAGGCAGGCATTTAGAAAGGTGTTGGTGCCAGATGCCTTCATTGTCTAACTGCCTGAATGCAAAACTAACGTAGCATAGCAGCTGAAGTGTGAGAGCTCTTGAAATGATTTCTTCCCAAACAGTATATCTCCCTGTGCCAAGAAGTGGTTATTGTTTATGTCACTGATGCCTGGATTCTGAAGCCACCATCTATTTGGTCATTAGATGGTCCTTCGTTAGAACAATCGGAAGAAAGATCACATTGTAACAAGTGGAATGCTGCTTTATGGCCAAAGGGCACATCCACATACATCTTTCCATAGGTATTAAAATCTTGATTGAAATCTGGGTATTAAAATCACGCAGATTGTACAGATGGTAAGCTTTGACACAGGGATTGTGGATCATGCAAAATTGGGGTTGAATCCTGGCACTGCCACGTACCAGCTCTCTGGTCTTAAGTGAATTGTTTATTCTGTATGGGTAATACACTCTGTCTACATCTGTAAAACATGGACAGTGATATTTACTTTAGTGTTGCTGGGTATCAGGTAAGCTTAATTTTGAGATTGCTACTATCCCATTTACTCACTGGTGCAAGATCACCCTCTCCAAGATAGTGTTCTAGGAGGGGAGCCAGAGCTAGAGAAATGTGGGGTTCAATAAACTAATTCAGGGTACATCTTTCTCAGGGTTGTGCTCATTATTTGTTGAATCTGTCTCTTTCTCTTTCTTTCTCCATCCTTCCATCCATCCATCCATCCAAACAACCATCCATCCATCCATCCATCCATCCATCCAAACAACCATCCATCCATCCAGCCAGCCAGCCAGCCACCCACCCATCCATCTTCTTCCATGCTGAATAACCATCTAGGCCATCAGGGACCTCCACACAGCCCGAAAGCATTCCCTGGAACCATTGTTTTTTCAAACTGATCTGCATAATTTTGAGGGTCTCAAGGTACTTCTAGAAGCAACAAATGCAACCTTCCTTAATTGGCTCAGCAATTCCTCAATGTGTCCCTGAATAGTTTGCACCCACAACATATAAGATGGGGTTACACATGAGAGAAAACATGTATTTGTTTTGTTTTGGTTTCGTTTTTTGAAGTGCACTGGGGCTAGAATATTTCCAGAGGGGATCCTAAGGTCTTGTGATTAAAGCAACAACCTCAAATTCTAAGTCTGCAAAAGCTATTCAACGTGATCGGTAGACAGGGTTGGTGGTCAAAGGACTAATGGCTTACTACTGGCCAAGCATTTGGAAAGTCTTATTATTTGTAAAATTACTTAGAAATTGCCTGCATATAACTGGTGGACATGCAGATATTAATCTGTATCTATGTAATTTATCTATAGCTATGTAAACTGCACAAATCATATACTCCTTAAGTCTTTATGTTTAAATGGTTTTACACTATTTAAACCTTGGGAACTCTGAAAAACTAAATGCTATGTCCCCATCAAATATTTCTGCATTTTCTTTTAAAATAAGGGAAATGAGCTACATGTCCCTGATTCCACAGCAAGCAAGAGTCAAATGGAACAACAAGGTCAAGTTATTCACGTGCTTGCTGATATGTTCAGAATGAACTTCGGTATGTACCCTGTGTGAAGAAATGTTTCTCCCTTGGCTTAGTGCTGCATCAAATGAGAATTAACAGCATCTACTAACGGAAGGCCTAGGGGTCAATGTATGTCTTAAAAGTGAACCTCATACTGTGATTATATGCTGGGGAGAGAAATGTGATGGAGAAAATAAATAAATGAACGTGTGAGAATTCTGTTTTGAAATAAAACTGTTCTTATAAGGAGATCCCTGGATAAGCATGTACATAAAGGCAATCCTCCTCTCCCCTCCCAGTAGCTGGAATTCTCCTAAGGAAAGCTTGAAGCAGGAGTATTGTCAAGACAGCAGACCCCCTGCACATTCAAAATTACTCCAAGCTGGGGCTACGTATCTCATTAGGGGAGAACAGGATCAAGAGAAAAACTTGTGGTCCCGCAATATGACCCCTGTGTTCCTAAAGGGTTTCCATTTTGAAGGGCCCTGCTCTCCAGGCTGGTGTTGGGTTTGCATGCTGGGAATGTCTTAATGAACGATGTGGGCTCTGAAAGGGCATGTGAGGCCCAGGTCTCGGCAACGGGGAAAACAGAAGACCTCTTCCTTTTGAGTCTGGACCCCTTCCCTGCACCCTCATTCCTCAAGGACCTCACAGTGCTTGTTTTTGTGTGAGTGTTTGGTGCACAGATGGCCCCTTCCCTTTAACATGGATCCGTTCAAGTTGACTTCACTGTGGCGCACAGATCAAGCTACGTTAAAATAATATTAAAGGTCTGCATGGAAGCCATCCAGAGCAGAGAATTCAAGTCTCAGGCTGCCAAACCACCTTTAAATCAACCGAATGCGCCCATGTACGCCGTCCATACACTCTTCTCACTGCTGTTATCCTTATAATAGGATCATTCAAGTTCTCTTATCTAGTCTCCTAGATATTCGGCTCTTGACTATTTCAAACAGAAGTGATTTGTCACACGGTTCCACCCTTTCTCCTGAAAACAGCACAAAGATAAAGCAAGCTTGCTTTAATGTGGGGCCCCCACCTTCCCTTTTACTGTGAAGTATTTTACTTCCAGAGGTAATGAGCCCTTGAAAGCGTGAAATAGGCACACCTGCACGTTACAAAAAGACACATGCAAGTGCCGGCTCAAAGGATTTGTGGCGAATGGGATTCACTGGTGCGGTCCAGAGGTCAGCTGCAGGTCTGTCCACACGGCCCCTTCCCTATTGCCAGAGAAATGCATCCGACTACACTATCTGCACATTTGCAGAATTAGCTCAATGCTGCCTTGTCGACCACTCATTTGTGGCTCCCACTTACAAAGCAACCTTCCACGGAGCAGCAGTCTTCCATGAGGAGAGCCGTGGAATGAGTTGCAAAGTGTTTCCTTATAGTGAAACATGCAAATTGGAATCCCTTGGCGAAGACAGGCGGTGACAGGCTGAAGGATATACGCCCTCACACCTTTAGCCCTCTGCGCACGCCACAGCCCCAGGTAGACGAACGGGCTGCGGACACACGGAGCTCTCTGCCGGGTCCCACAGACCCTGATCGGAAATCATTACACACATCCCCCCATCTTCCTGAGTTCCACATTTCTCTTTGCTCCTGGTTTTTACAAGTCGGGTGAAGTCTTTACACTTTCGAAAATGATGTGTGGCTTACATCTGACTCCAGACCTGTGAGAAAGAACAAATACCCTGTCGCTTCCTGGGGTTTTATTTCATTGGATGTCCTCCTTTTGTTTCGGTCTTTGGGGCCCATCCCATCTCGTCGTTCAAGTTCTATGCCCTCTGCGTCTGCTTCCCTGAATGCATCTACCCACATGCACGAGTGTGTGGGAGAAAGTTTGTCTTCTGTCTCTATAAGACCTTTTTTCTATGTTATAATTTTGTACCAGGGGTAGCCGAAATGTCCCCATTAAATCTATGGCCATATATAATTTCAGATTGTGATTTGAGGTTAGATAGCCTATAATTCCTGGAGCCACTCTGTAGGGTCTTAGGATCCCATCATATCCCCTTCTATGGCAGGCTGGGTGTAGAGGCTCCCATAGCTCACACGCCGTGGAATTTGGATGGGGCATGATTTCTTTCAAGAGCTCACCTTCCTTGGGGCGCCTGGGTGGTTCAGTGGGTTAAGCCTCTGCCTTCCGCTCGGGTCATGGTCTCAGGGTCCTGGGATCGAGCCCCGCATCGAGCCCCAAATCGGGCTCTCTGCTCAGCAGGGAGGCGCTTCCCCCTTTCTCTCTGCCTGCCTCTCTGCCTACTTGTGATCTCTCTCTCTCTCTCTGTCTGTCAAATAAATAAATAAAATCTTAAAAAAAGAAAAAAAAAAAGAGCTGACCTTCCGCATGACTGTAACCATGAGAGCAGGTCGAAACCAGGGTGAAACTACGCATTGGTACAGCAGTTAACACCTGACTGGTTCAGGGCTAAGAGAAAAGCCTGAGTCACAGACACAATGTGGGAGTTGTTTTCCCCTTAGAAGCTCCAAGAATCTCCTCTATCAGACTCTGGCTCTTGGCAGGAGAGAGAACAAACCAATGACACTGGAGATCATCTCAGCAGCTCACTATTGAGGAAAGATTAGAAATTAGATTACTCAGGGTGCACTCTGAATGCCATTACTGACTATTATTTGGAGATGCTGTTGGTTTGAAATTCTGCCATCTCAGAGTCTTGCCCAATCCCACTGTGTAGGGCAAAGAGTTCTCCTGACAGGAGTCTGGGCAACCGTTGACTTGCCGTCCTTGCTTGCTGACGCATACGGGGACAGGCTGCCCGCACTGCCAACAGCCCTTGCGGAGGCACAGCTGGCAGACTGGAACCTAGTCTGTGCACCCTTCCAGACACGTGAGGAGCTCTCCACAGCTGGCACGTAATTAGAAGCTCAGGGCAAGCAAATCATCGCTTTGTTGGTGAGCGTCCCTCCTACTGATCATGCTCAGAACATAGGGGCTCCACCCACATGACAACAAACACACGACAACAAACAGATACGAGGGAGACAAAAAAAAGCAACAACGACCCAGGTGCATGCAAGTTGTGCATTTCTCAGTGGCTTCCCGGCCACTTCTTGACTTTTTACATCTTGTGGGCAGTGTTCTGTTTCTACCATGGTGGAATTTTCTACCCAAAGTCCTGTGATTGATTCTCAGCAGGCTGAATTCTCCTGCAGACTTATCTTTAATAATGTCACCACATGAAGAAATAACACAAAGCAAGGAAGAGCTGCTGTGGACTCTGTATCTCCCAGGGTTTGGAAAGAATTTTCTCCCATAGACATGATCAACGTGCCCGGAAAGCTACATGGCACTTGGTCAGACTTAAGAAGGTTCTGTGACCATTAGTGGAAGCGAAGATGCAGCCACAGGTTTTACATGCTGCTAAAAGCTTAAAAAAAAAAAAAGTGTGATGTCCTGTAGTTCAATGTAAGGGAAGAATTGCGGCCAAAATGAAAAGTAAAACGGGGGCGCCTAGTTGGCTCAGTGAGTTGAGCCTCTGCCTCTGGCTCAGGTCATGATCTCATCAGGGTCCTGGGATCGAGGCCCTCGTAGGGAGCCTGCTTAATCCCCCCTCTCTCTGCCTGCCTCTCTGCCTACTTGTGGTCTCTGTCTGTCAAATGAATACATAAAATCTTTTTAAAACAAACAAACAAACAAACAAAAAGATAAAATGTCAGCCAGAGAGCTAAAGAAAAGCAACCAGTAAGATCCAAACTCCTTATAAATCCATGCAAAGATGGGTTTGCTCATAAAATAGAAAAATTTGACCCAACTGAAATGCATTAAACACCTAGTCTGAGCTTGACTCGATAGGTACTTGTTGCGAACATGGAGTGAGTGCTCAGATCTGGCCTCTGGGCCCGAGGAGTTTAGAGGATACTCAGTGCAAACAGAGGCATGAGCAATGTGCTGTAGGACTCCAGAGGACAAAAGCCAAGTTTACGTGAAGGGGTGCTGGGAGCTGG
>ML107494.1:35968-55521 GCA_003697995.1 Taxidea taxus jeffersonii | reverse complement strand
AGACCCCACTATTCATCGTGTCGGGTACCAAAATGGCCTCCCCACATACCTGCCCCAGTCCAGCTCTCTTTAGGTGTGGGTGGACCAGCAGCTGAGCACCTCCTACCCAGGCCTGCCAGCAGCAGTGCCAGGGGACCATCCTTCCCCATCTACCTGCCAGAGCAAGTGTGAAGGATTGGCAGTGCCCAGAATGGCCCAGAGCCTGAGCTCTGCAGTTAGATGTCTGGGCTTGAGTCTTTTTTTTTTTTTTTTTAACATATAATGTGTTATTTGCTTCAGGGGCACAGGTCTGTGAATCATCACTCTTACACAATTCACAGCCCTCGCCATAGCACATACCCTCCCCAGTGTCCCTAACCCAGCCACCCTCTCCCTCCCACCCCCCTCCCCGCCTCCAGCAACCCTCGGTTTGTTTCCTGATATTAAGACTTTGTTATAGTTTGTCTCCCTCCCCAGTCCCATCTTGTTTCATTTTTTCCCTCCCTACCCCCCACGACCCCCTGCCCTGACTCTCAACTTCCTCATATCAGGGAGATCATATGATAATTGTCTTTCTCTGATTGACTTATTTACCCCAACGTAATACCCTCTAGTTGCAAATGGCAGGATTTCAGGTTTTTGATGTCTGCATAGTATTCCATTGTATATATATACCACATCTTCTTTATCCATTCATCTGTTGATGGACAACTAGTTCTTTCCATAGTTTTGCTATTGTGGACATTGCTGCTATAAACATTCGGGTGCACATGCCCCTTCGGATTACTATATCTGTATCTTTAGGGTTAATACCCAGTAGTGCGATTGCTGGGTCGTAAGGTAGCTCTATTTTCAACCTTTTGAGAAACCCATGCTGTTTTCCAGAGTAGTTCCATCAGCTTGCATTCCCACCAACAGTGTAGGAGGGTTCCCCTTTCTCCACATCCTCGCCAACATCTGTCATTTCCTGACTTGTTAATTTTAGCCATTCTGACGGGTGTGAGGTGGTATCTCAATGTGATTTTGATTTGTATTTCCCTGATGCCCAGTGATGTGGAGCACTTTTTCATGTGTCTGTTGGCTATCTGGGTGTCTTCTTTGCAGAAATGTCTGTTTCTGTCTTCTGCCCATTTCTTGATTGGATTATTTGTTCTTTGGGTGTTGAGTTTGATAAGTTCTTTGTAGATTTTGGATACTAGCCCTTTATCTGATATGTTGTTTGCAAATATCTTCTCCCATTCTGTCAGTTGTCTTTTGGTTTTGTTGACTGTTTCCTTTGCTGTGCAAAAGCTTTTGATCTTGATGAAGTCCCAATAGTTCATTTTTGCTGGGCTTGAATCTTGGTTCTTCCACATCCCAGCTCTGTAACTCCAGCCAAAGCACTTAATAATAGGACCTCAGTGGGGCTCCTGGGTGGCTCAGTGGGTTAAAGCCTCTGCCTTCAGCTCAGGTCATGATCCCAGGGTCCTGGGATCGAGCTGTACATCAGGCTCTCTGCTCAGCAGGGAGCCTGGTTCCTCCTCTCTCTCTCTGCCTGCCTCTCTGCCTACTTGTGATCTCTGTCAAATAAATAAATAAAATTTAAAAAATAATAATAATAAAAATAATAATAACAGTGAGCTCAACTGTAAAGTGAGATCACTAGTATGTACGTCCATCTTATGGTGGTTTTGAAGACTGAGTGAGCAACACCTGGAGAAGCAGTCCACATGGTGCCCACCACATAGATAGAGCCTGAAAAGCTTGTGTTACTGCCGCCATCCTTACTGCTGCTCACTTCCAAACAGTGGCCGTCCTTCGTCAGGCAGTGTAGACTCCGGTGGGTTATAAAATGTCAGGGGTAGAGGCACATGTCCTCCCTGGGATTGCCATGAGACTCCTGTCCTTAGGGCCACATGGGGATGGAACACGGGGTGAAAGCCCAGGGCTCTGCCACAAGGACACATGGTCCTGTGGCCTTTGTCATAGCTTAGGAATCTTATCACAACTGCGGAGCCCAAGGGTCCTTGGAGATTCCTGCCATCCCCCGCCTGTATGATTCACCCTGAATTAAACAGCTCTCTTTAAGGCAAGACTTCTTAGAACCTTTAAAATGTAAATGTCACCACAGATCTCCAGAAAGGGGGGAAGGGGTACAAACTCTAACCCAGGAGTATCCTGTAGGATTAGTACCCTCTAGTTCTAAGGTATGCTCTCTGGCGTGTGTCAGGAGCCATGTGTCCTGCTCTCAGAGGGAACACAGTGGGGACTTCATGGTCAGCTGCTTCCTTGAGCAGTAGTAGGCACAGCTCACCTGGGCCGAGGTGGTTCCCATACCAGGAGAAAATGAAGCAGGTGTGATAGGCCAGTGACCCTTGCAGAATGCTCCCCCTGCCAAATTCCTTCTTCCACATCAGCCCGGGGCTGGGCCAGGGAGTAGGGGGGATCTGCATCGACCTAATTGTCTTCAAATGCAAAGGTTCTTGCCGCCTCCCCTGACAAGGACTGCTGGGATGATTTGTCTGAGCTTCTCTTTGGAGAAAAATTGCTCTTAAGCCTTTGACTAGGATGGTCCATGCCTCAGCCCCTGTAGTATTCTTGTGGCTGGCGCTTGAGCCACACCAGAGGGGCCAGCAGGGTCTCCCTGCTGTGTCTGTCACCACAGGGCCCAAGCTCCAGGGGCCCTTTGCAGCAGATTTAATGCTCTACTGGTAATGTCATTTCTCCTGGCCAGCAGCCTTAAGGGCCACATGGAGGGGCGTCGATGGGTCACCAGGAGCAGCACCAGCCCCTGCTCGCATGCTGAGCACCGTGACATTGTAGAGTACGAACACAGAGGAAATTCAGAGAGAGTGGGGCCCCCTGAAGCTGTGTGGTTCACAGCCCCGATCAGAAACCCTGCCATGTCAGCTTCAGTTATAAAGATCTTGTAGCCTGAACTCAGCCACGTATATGGATCCTTTATTAGGGAAAAGGAGATGTTTTGTGGGTGTCCTACCGCAGGGTCCAGAAGAAGTAGGTTGCATGATGTCAGGCAGAGAAGAGGTGGTGGGATGGTCTGCACGACTGGCCTCCACGGTAGCTCTTGGCCAGCCTTGCGCTGTCCTGCTCCGTGTCTCTAGATGGAAGTAGCAGCACCCCCTGCTGACCCGGGTGACCACCTGCACTCGCTGGGGGCGTGTCCATGCCCAGCATCCTTGCCCCTGGGCCTCCCAGGCACCATGGTACTTCTGCCCAGGAAAACTCAATGTGCTGGCCCGTTACGGCTCTGCTTGGAGTCATTCATGGGCAAGGTGATATATTTTTTTTAAAGATTTATTTATTTATTTTAGGGGAAGAGCATGAGCAGGAGGGGCAGAGGGAGAGGGAGAGAATCTCAAGCCGACTCCGTGCTAAGCATAGAGTCTGACGCAGGGCTTGATCTCACAACACTGAGATCAGGACCTGAGCCGAAAACACGAGTCAGATGCTTAACCAACTGAGCTCCCCAGGCGCCCCAACGGGGGCTGGTTTTAGTTCTCCTCAACCACCTGCATGCTTTGACCAAATTAAACATTCTTTATACCAGGACTTACAACCGAAAAAGAGCCCTATTTATTTACATGTCTAGACTAAATAACTGTAACAACAGCAGTAGTAATAATCATACCCAGCAACACAGTGGCATCCGTCCCAACACCCCATTCTCCCAGACCTGGTCCCAAGGTAGGGTTCCTTTTAGACTTAGCATCTTTCCCTTGAGTAGGTATAACCCCCACGGGCTGACTCCACACCCAACTCCTCTCCAGGCATGGGGGCGGCGGGGAGGGGCCAACTAGGGCTGGGGGTCAGATGAGCAAGTTGGAATGACCCAAGTGGTGTTTTCCAGGGGAGCAGTCTGCTTGGGCCCATTGCTCTCTCTCACTTGGAGGGAGACGTTTGGTAAGAAGGGCTGTCCCGCTGAGGACGGCACAGCTGTCTTCAGTCCGTGAGAGCGTTGACGTTTAAGCTGGATTCTGCATTAGCGGAGCTCTGACCGTGTCAGTCAGAGTGACAGAGACACCTCTTTTCTATGAGAAAGAAAATGCGATGAGATGAAACATGCGGGGATTGTCTCAGCTTTGACAGCTGCCCCCTGGTCTGCCTTTCTTTCGCTAAACCCAAGGTTAGCTAAGCCTAAAGGGAACATTAAGAAATTCCCCCATAAACCCACTTATCCCGTGCGCTGTCCCTCTACTGTGACAGGTAATTTGCCAGACCTCTCAGGATTAAAGACATGCTGGAGGAGAAATTTGGAAGGATGCCTTGAGCTCTCCCGAGGATTCTAGCAGCCCCTTTTAAGGCAGTCCATCTGCTTCAATAAAACACCAGTACCACTAGGCACCCTGCAGCAGGCACCTGCTGGGCACAGGACAGACTGTCACGGGTTTTGCAGACTCACCAGGGAATCCCATTATACAAACTAGAAAACTCTATCATAGGGAGATCGCTTGCCTGTGCACACCCAGCTAGAAGGTGGTGGCGCTGGAGTTTGGTCCAGATCCGCCTGACTTTAAAGCCATGAGTGCCCACAGCACTGCCATGCCTCCTGCTCACCCTTTGGGGAGTGTAAACACAGCAGAGGAGGAGAGGGGAGCATCTAGTGGAAGCTGAGCTCCCGTCGCTGCTACCACGCAGGTGCGAGGCTCTCTACAGAGCAGTTCCCCATTGGGTCAGAAGGGCCCTGGTATGAATTTCTGGACCTGGAGAAGTCCTTTCAGCCCATGTCCTGATGGCCCCAACACCTCACGCTTAGAAGCCAAAGGCACCATCATTCTCCCCCGCCCCCACCCCACACAGCCATCTGTAACCTAATTTGATCATAATTAAATTTTTAACACAAAATTGCACGATTAATGGATTAATTACAGTTTATTTGCAAAGTATTAAAAGCATGACTCAAGAACGTTTTCCCTAAAGATTGTTTTGGGGTGCCCAAGGCAGGATAACTAACAAGACAGAGGAAAGAGTGAAAAACACACAACCACCAGCCTAATGAAAGATAACCAAATAAACCAGCAACTTCACTGAGCGAAGTCTACAGCCGGTGGGGTGCCCAGAAGCCCAGTGTGTGTCTTGGCACTGACGGGGCTCTCCAGGCGCCACACTAATGAATCATCCTGCCCGTCTTCCCCCGTCTCTGTTTTCCGGAGCAGCCTCCCTTTGACGGCGAAGACGAAGACGAGCTATTTCAGTCCATAATGGAGCATAACGTCTCTTATCCCAAGTCTTTGTCCAAGGAGGCCGTTTCCATCTGCAAAGGAGTAAGTAGACCTGCATTCCTTTTATAATCGCGGACCGAGAGGATGAATGGGGGAGATCTCTTTCCCGTAGTTCTGCTTCTGAGAGAGGCGGCAGAGAGCCCACAAACCCATGCCACTGCTTCCATCCACCAAGGGCTACCTCTTGGTGACCTGCAGGGAGCCGTGAGAAATGTGGCGGCCTGGAAAGGAGGTTCTGATCCCCAGCCTGCCTGGAGCTCTGGCCCCGGCAGCTAATCGCACTGGGCTTTAGTTTCTCATCCACCTCATGAAAGTGTGCCGTGACTTACCAGAAATAACCTCGGGCCCTCAGAAAATGAGTTTGGTCTCTTCCCTTCCCTGACTTGATGTGCCTTGAGTCATGCTTCATTCGATTCTCTTTTTTTTTTCTAAGATTTTATTTATTTATTTGACAGAGATCACAAGTAGGCAGAGAGAGAGGAAGGGAAGCAGGTTCCCCGCTGAGCAGAGAGCCGAATGCGGGGCTCGATCCCAGGACCCTGGGATCACAACCCGAGCCGAAGGCAGAGGCTTTAACCCACTGAGCCACCCAGGCGCCCCTTGATTCTCTTTTTTTGAGATCGAACGTGCATGCAAGAAATGGACCTGAGTTGTGGGTGTGTAGATCAGTGAATTTTCACAAAACAAATACACCCGGGTGACTGCACCCAGGTCAGGAAAGGGAAGGTTTCCGACACCCTAGACACCGCCTCCCTTCCTGCCTGGAGTGACTTCCACCCCTCCAGATAAGCAGCGTCCCCGCTCATCCCTGCAGGGATTAGCCTTATCTGTTTTGAACTTGGCACAAATGCACTCGTATGGCAGACGCTCCCCAGGCCTGGCATCTTTCACCCCACATGGTGATTGCGGCATTTCTCCAGATCCCCACGTGGACGCCATCTTCCGTCTTCCATCTGCCCACAGAACATTCCATCGCGTGGTCACACCGCAGTTTACTTATTCATGCTACGGCGGTGGGGAGGGGCGTAGGTTTGGGTTGTTTCCACTTTGGTTTGGGGCTGTTACAAATAGAACTGCCCTAAAACTTCTAGGTTTTATGTTTGGGGGAGACTAGGAGCTCCTTTCTGCAGAGGAGAGACCGAGGAATAGGAATTACTGGGTCCTGACCCGGTTAGTTTTTCACTGTACAGCTTTATGCCATGAAATTATCATCAGACCCGGTGGGATAGAGTGGGACACACTCCTAACATTTTCTGGCGCGGTTGATCGGGATCACGTGGGACGCACTTATCCGACGTCTTCCGAGGGCAGGGCACTGTTGACGTATCTGAATAGGGAAAGCCGGGTCCTGCCCTAGCACTTATAACCCGTGTTCGCCTCTGTCTTCCGCAGTAGACGTGTGGGAATTAACACCTGCCGGTCACAGCATCTATTTTTCCCAGCCCATGAGTCTTTGATTAACACATTTTGGTCCAGGCGGTCAACAGGTAGATGATGCCTGTTATCAGCACACACAGTTTTTAGTGATTGCCTTCCTTTTTGCATACATATTTTTTAGAGACCTACAGAATGGCAGCTCTCATGCAGGTAGTGTACGATTAAATTCTTATGTTTGGCTCTGGGGCCATATCGCTTCCCGGTGTCCTTTATCATAAAAATCTCTATAGAAAGACCCATACTGTCAATACCATATTTGTGAGTTGGGGTCACTCTGTGCAAGCCACCAATTTCTCGGGGTGCTCCCCAGGCGTCCAAGCCATCAGGCTCATAGCAGAGCTGGCAAAGGGAAGGTGCTATCATCCAGCCTTCTCTTTTTCTCCTAATTTTAGTGTGTGTGGCGGGGGAGGGAGGGTCTTTTTCTCTCTCTTTCAGCTTTATTGAGGTGTAATTGGCAAATAAAATTGCAGCATGTTGAAAACGTGCCCCTTGGTGGTTCGACACATGTATGCAGTGTGGGAGGTTTCCCGCAGTCACGAAGTCACACCCATCACCTCACACATAACTTCTTGTCTTTTGGGGGGAGAATACTTAAATTCTACTCTCGCAGCGTATCTCGGTTATACTGTACGGTGTCGTCACCTCTGGTCACCGTGTCACACATCGTGCCCCCTCTCTGCTATTTTCTAGCTGATGACCAAACACCCAGGCAAGCGGCTGGGTTGCGGGCCAGAGGGGGAGAGGGACGTGCGGGAGCATGCCTTCTTCCGGAGGATCGACTGGGAGAAACTCGAGAACAGGGAGATCCAGCCTCCCTTCAAGCCCAAAGTGGTGAGTAGGGGACGTGGCCTGCCCCTGAGCCCCGTGTTCCTGAATCCCAGAGGGGTCCCACCCACCCCTTCTCTGGAGAGAGGAGGCTGGTGGCTCCTGGCCTCTGTCGGGTGAGAACACGTCCAGGTACCAGCCTTGCCTTCTGTCTGGGCTCCGAGTCAGCACAGACTATGCAGGGATGGGGGCCTCTGCCCACCAGTTGGGGGGCTGCAGAGTGCCCCCCCAAGAACTGAGAGGGAGCTGGGGCACCTCAGCTTTGGCGATGGGGATTCATGGACTCATGCGCCCAGCAGGATGTGATCTCTGCTCTGGGTCCGTGACAGGACATTTCACTTGTGTCCGGCTCTCCAGGGTTTGCTTTGCTACTAAAGCATGACTCGTCTCAGCCAGCTCTTCTGCAGGCCCCGGCTGCGCTTTCCATGCTGGCCGCGGCCCCTGCTGCCAGGAGTGCGAGTCACCCCCTATTCTGGCTTTGCCACCTTTGTTGACACTCCTCCCATGGGACCCCAATTTTTCCCATTTATTCCGCAAACACTATGCGTCAGGCCCCGTTCTTTACAAACTAGCTCAATAACCCTCTCAACAACCCTACTCTGTGGGTAAACTAAGGCACAGAGAGGCTAAGTAACTTGTCTGAAGACACACAGCTGGTAGATGGTGTTCTGGCTCTGGGATCTGTGTCCCTACCCCACGAGACCATCTCGCCATCTCAGGGACAGCCGTCTGCCCATCTAATGACTGTCGGTGGCAACCAGCCGTGGCCTTTCTTGACGTTTCTATCATGGGTGGTTACCTCAGAGTCTTTAAGACATCAGGCTCCTAACTCACGCCACCTGCCACTTCACGGTGCTTCCCAGGGACTCTGCTTTCCCCCACATCCCATCTCTGGGGCCAGTGGACAGTGCCTTCCAGCTCGGCCCCCGTCTCTGGGGCGTCCCCGTGCTGCCCCTGCCCTCAAGGCTGCAGCGAGAGCAGCTCTGGCCCACGGTCTGCTTGAGAAGCACCCACACCTGTCTCCCCTGGCAGGTGCTCACGAGCAGGCAAAAGGGACCCTCCTGTGGTGGCTGAGTGACTAGCTGGTCGGCATAGGCTTTGTTCTTAGAGCAGTGACCTCCCGTCAAATACGCTGTGTGTCCTCTAAGAATAAAACTGCCAGTGGGGAGCCCACTTCTACTTTTCTAAGATATTCTTAGCACCAACTGAAGCAAAACGAAAATGAATCAGGTCAGTTGACTCCCTCCTGAATCAGCATGTCCAGGAGGACCCTCATCTGTCTGCTCCCCACCTTCTCTTAGGGGGTCCCAAACCCAGATCTCAGGGGGTTTTCATGGGGTCCTTCCCCTCGGTGTACAAAGCCTGGCTTGGAGGGGGGGCTGGGGTATGAAGGCAGTGATAAAGAACGCTGCAGATGGTCTCAGAACATTCTGTCAGGGGTTTTCTTCTTCCCCTCTCATACTTGTCCAGCCTCCTTAAAATATGAAAGGCACACAGTAGCCTCTCACACACAGCTCTGTTGCTGTACAGGAACAGCAGAGAGAACATGCTCACCCTGCTGTAGGTGAGAAGCAAAATACAGTTACTTGTCAGTCTCTTTCCAGAATGCGACGACAGGGAGCAAAGCCAACCATAAGACACATCTCCTCCTGTGTATCCCCACCTCACCCTCAGAAGACATTGTTTGCATGGTCACCTGCTTTCTGTGGACACTGGGGCCTTAAATTCAGATGTAGGGGAACAAGAGGGTGACTCGGGTCCAGGAACCCAGAATCTGACCGCACTGTTCCCCGTGGGCTGTGGAAATCACCGGAAGCAGAGTCCCAACCGCGGTGGGCAGTTGAGCCACAAGCAGTAGTGTGTGTGTGTGTGTGTGTGTGTGTGTGTGTGTGTGCGCGCGTGCGCACGCGCCCGCGTGTGTTTACTCCTGGAGTGCTGCTGTTTGCGTTTTTAGCTGAACGCTAGCTAATATGAAAGGGAGGAAGAGAGGGCCTCCTCCACAGCAGCCCTGAACTCCAATACAGAAGCCAAAACCACGTGCCAACAGCCTGCTTGCTGAGAGCTCTGGTCAGAGCAGAAGGAGGGACAGCCCTTGCTCACAGGGAGCTTTCCCAGGCCAGAGCCTTTGTCTGCCTGGAGAACTGTATTCAGGAAAGGAAGATGCTGGAAAATGTACTCACGGGTGGTGGAAGGGACAGCATAGGGCGCAAAACGGTGCCGGGGTCAGAGCAAGCCGCCGCGGGAGTGAGTGGCAGACTTTCTGTCCCAGGGCCGAAGAGTGTCAAGGACACAAGAGGGCGACCAGAGAGTTGGGGCTCCCGGGAGAGCTCCCACCACGCCACATGCAGAGCAGCAGAGTTTGGCCCCTAATCCCGGCCAAAGGGGGCATCTCCGCTGCCTCCGGGACATCATTCTGTCCCCGAGGTGCCACGCTGGAGGGGAGACAGCACACGCCAAGGACAGCCTGGGCGGCGGGAGAGGACGTTTCCAACAATGCAAAGCAGAGGCCGCACACCAGGGTCAGCACAGCCTCGGAGGAGAGCTACCGGCGCAGTCGAGGGGCTCCGTGATGTGTCCCCGCTTCCTCGGTGAAAAATGTAGCTCCCTGACCCCAGGCTAATGAAAAAGCCAAGAGGAGACAGATAAACTCTAGAGCCCAGTATTCGCCAGTGGGCAGTTTTGTCCTTTCAAAGGGAGATGGAGCAAGACATCCTCGCCGTCCCCTGCTGCCAGGGGACACTTGGACCACGTGTGTGCCGAACCCCTCCCGGGGAGCATCTCCGAGCGGAGTCGAGAGCCCCGGCGGTTGAAGCTCGTCTGCCTTCTTGAAGTTTGCGCAATGCTTTTGCTTTTTCAGCAGTGGCCATGAACCAACTTCCCTGAGATTTAGGGGCTTAAGGGACCAGTCCCTCCTGGCTCCCATGAAATCACGCCTTTGTGATTCATAAATCCACCAGGATGCTCCATGCAGAACTTCCCGTCTCGAGGGGACGGGGAGGTCAGGCCCTGCCGCGCAGCCGTGTTCTGCATTCGGTTTGAAGTCACTCACCTTCAAAGCGGAGAGAGGAACGTGGCCGGCGTCAGGTATGTGGGACTGTGGCCATCGCCCCAGAGGGTGGCGTGTCCGGGGCGCTCAGAGCTGCATATCCCAGGCACACAAGCGGCAGAGCCAGGGAACAGCCTGCCCCTGGGAGGCCGGTGAGGGGGAGAGGCGTCCGGTCTGGCAGAGCCACATCCCCAGAAGGCTGCTGTGTGCAACTGTGAAGGTGAAGACGGTTTTCTAGAAGATGCGGCCATCACTTATATACTGGTTGATTATGTCAAACAAAAGCAAAAAAAAAAAAAAAATAGCTGTGTTACACTCTCCTGGAGATGAGCGCTCTCTCTCTCTCATAACTCTCCTTTTTTTAAAAAAAGATTTTATTTATTTATTTGACAGAGATCACAAGCGGGCAGAGAGGCAGGCAGAGAGGGGGGGAAGCAGGCTCCCCACTAAGCAGAGAGCCCGATGTGGGGCTCCATCCCAGGACCCTGAGATCATGACCTGAGCCAAAGGCAGGCCACCCAGGTGCCCCATAACTCTCCTTCTTTACGGAAAAACACACAGCGAACTGGTTTCCTTTTTCTCTGAAAGAAAACACAGACCGAGGCCCGTCAGCTCAGCATTTGACCGATGTTTTGAACAAGCCTGGGTCCTCACTGGGTCCTCACTGGGTCCTCACAGAGGCTTATTAATGTTCAGAAGAGTCCACGTGAGAAAGTTTTGGTTTTTTTTTTAATTTTTAAGTTCAAAGAAGACGCCACTCCCGAAAAGGTAAATGTCCAGTTGCTGAGGGAGAAATGCGAGGGGCCAGGCTGCCTCCCATGGCGTCAGGCGGGAGAGGAAGTTTCCAGGGGAAAAAGATGGCGCAGCCAAGCCCACTTGATCCCACATCCTGAGAACCCGTGGAGGGAAGGAGAGCTCACTCTCTCTGCTTTGCTTGAAAAATCAAAGGCTGAGTATGCCCTTCGAGGCACACGTGAGCCCAAGACTCTGATCCAGTGTCGCTTTGAATTTTGTAGGCTTTTACCCTGATTTATTATTCATGTGAATAAAATGCCCGAGAACAGCCTTCAAGTTCCCGTTCATCCTGCCCGTGGTAAATAACAGTTTATACAAATATCAGACTTGGAAAGTTAATTGATTTTTTTCCCCTTTTTTGAATTCTACCCATTGGCACCTAGGAGCACAATAGCTAGTTCACAGGCGAGCCAAAAACCTTCACGATACTTAAGTGGTTATTAGAGAGAGAAAGAGAGATTAATCTATAAAGTTAACACTGCGAAGTATACTCCTGAGTTGATAGATATATTTGGAAATAGGGTTATCTGTCATGGAGAGCCTTTCTGGGGAGATTACTGTCCTTATTTTATCCAAAAAAAAAAAAGGGGGGGAGGGAAAAAATATAACTTTCATTAGGACGCTGTCATCCTTGCGGCAAGAGCCAGAGAGTATAGGAACAGTGGGTACAAATGTGGGTGCCATGGTGGTGAGATTGCACAGTCAAGTTCATTTTCCCAGTCACCCTAAAGTCCTTTACAGGTGTATCTCAGGGAGCCTGTGGGTTTGGTTCCAGATGGCCACGATGTGATAAAGTACATGACACAGTAAAGCGAGGCAATGAATTTGGGGGTTTCCCGGTGCATCTAAAAGTTACGCTTACGCCATCCTTTGGTCTACTAAGTGTGCACTAGCATTGTATCTTAAGAGGAGAAAACAACGCATGTATCTTCATTTAAAAACACATTGTTGCTAAAAGGGCTAACCATCACGCCTATCACTGATCACAGATCACCGTAACAAATATAATAATGAAGATGTTTGAAATAGTATGAGAATTACCAAAATGTGGCCTAGAGACAAGAAGTGAGCAAATGCAATTGGAAACAATCGTGCCAGTAGACTTGCGGGATCCCAGACTGCCAAAGACTTTCGATTTACAAAAAACACAGGGTCTGTGGAGTGCGGTGAAACAAGGCATTTCATGGTGCCACTAGCTTGTCTGGAAAGTTTGATGCCGGTTTAATTCTCAAAGTCAGTGCAGCGTGCCTTTTTAATTTTTAAAAATAATTAATTTTGAAGTAGCCTCTCATTTCAGTGTTGCAGAAGGGTTGTAAAAATAGCACAAAGAATTGGTACATTGGCTTCACCCAGATTCCCTAAATGTTAACATTTTAGCACATTTGCTTTATCATTCTCTCTCTACGTCGCTGGGTGTGCGTGTGTGCAGATACACACACAGGCGGGTTTGTTTTGTTGTTTTTTTTTTTTAACCATTTGAGAGTAAGTTGCAAATGTGATGCCGCCTTACACCTATGTGATCCATGTGTCTTGCCTCAAACCAAGGCCATGTCGTGGTACCGCTCTTCTTAAGGATCACTCGGAAAAGGTCATTTTGCAGAGTGACGGCCATCCCGGTAGAAGGAGGAGGGGCCTGGAGCACTGGTCCGAGCACACAGTGCGGTAGGCAGCCTTGGGCTGCATGCAGTCGTCCTCCTGGGTAGTAGGTAGGTTCGTTCTCCTGCCGTTCAGTGGCGCCGGGAACTGTGATGCCACAGAAAAGTGAGAAAGTCTCAAGACTCTGGGAGCTCCACCAACACGTGAACCCTCACCAGCCTCCAGAGACTGGAGCCTTTCGCCTCATGGTGCCCTCGGTGTGATTTGTGCCTTTAAACCAGCCTAAGCCAGCTTCCGTTGGGCTGATGAGAGGCGACAAGTCTGCCTATTCTTTGATAACTACTCTCCCCAGTGCTCTTTTTTAAAAAAGATTTTGTTTGTTTATTTGCAAGAGAGAACATGTGTGCATGAGCAGGGGGGAGGGACAGAGGGAGAGGGAGAGGCAGGCTCCCTGCTGAGCAGGGAGCCCGACACAGGACTTGATCCTCGGACCCTGGGATCATGACCTGAGCTGAAGACAGAGGCTTAGTTGACTGAGCCACCCAGGCACCCCAAGTGCTCTTCTGCTTGAAAGAGAAATGGGAAGACATGAGACGTTTAAAATAACAATCCAGATAAGTAAGTAGCTCTGTCGCCAGCCTCGGGGAGCTTCGGTGGCGAGGGACAGGGTCCTCACACAGCCCATGCCCCTCATGGCAGGTGAACAGACAGCTTCCTGTTGTCTGAAGTGACAGTCTCCAACACCGACGGTCATCCCAACAGTCTGTTTTGGGAAAGGAGCCTTGAATCCTCCCAAGCTGGCCATCGGCATAAAGACAGGCTGAATGTAGTGCGTATTCCTGTTCCACAGAATATGGCCCAGGATGAGCCAGGACTGTCGCCTCACAGACGCATGGCTCTGACACCTACAAGAATCCGCCCAGCTAATGTGTGGCTTATAGCCCGAGTCTGTCAACAAACCCATCGAAAGAACCGGCTCATCCTGGACCAGCGCTGGCCCTTCTGGAGGTGCGCTCTAGTGCTCGCCTGGCAGCACGTGTGCTAAAATTGGAACACTCCAGAGAAGATTTAGCCTGGCCCCTGCACAAGGACGACTCGCGGATTCCTGACGTGTGCTCTGAGGCAACAGGTCACTGAGCACTGTTTAATTTTGTCTGAGAAACGAAAACTTCCAGTCTCTCACCACAGGTGGTAATGGCAGGAGTGAAGGAGGTCCTAATCCCTTTTTAAGAAATCATTATTAAAACATTAGCTCGGTGTAGCGAGATAGGTAAGCAAGTAAAGATGGATACAAAATGGCCAGACGCTATCTCCCCCACCCCAAATGCAGGTCCCACTACTCACTCTATTCTGTAAGCTTCTGGAAAGCTGTGAGCATGTGTGATCATACCCACAGCAAGGTTGTACCATGCGTTCTTTTGTTCACCTTGGACCTTTCACCCGGCAATATATCTGGGAGATGTTCACACATGAGTGCATGTGGGTCTGTGGCGTCCTTTACACAGACCATTTTGAATCTCAAGTTCCCACCACAGGCAATGACTCTTTGTTCCAAATACTCTCCTCTGTCCATTCTTATTCTCCAGACTTTCTGTACCAAAATGCACTGGCTGCAGTGGGCATCCAGGCCTTCGGTGAGCACGTTTCCAGATCCTTGAGTGACTAAATGAGCAAAGTAACCCCACTTTTAACCCCAAGCGTGTGCTCCTACTTGTGTTGGGTCATGCACGGAAGACCATTCCCTGAGCATGCTGATCTTAGAAAGGGCTGCTGCCTGGGGCCTCAGGTCCCTCACTGGATGGTCCCATGGTGTGGACATGACCTCCCGGGAGGCTCAAAGCAGAATATTCCCGTTCATGTCTGCTGCCAGTTATGTAACTAAATGAAGTCCGCGTACAACCACAAGTCAGAAAGGCATGCACAGACGTCAGCAGGGTTCCTACTAATGCTATACTAGGATCACCGCACAGTGGGACTAAAACACGGGATCCCCTAAGATGAAGCAGGTCCTGCTACACCTGGCAACAGCCAGAGAAATTCCCCACCTCTGAAAGTTTCCTTTCTCCTTCCTCTTGCAACACGTCTTTCCTCTCGCTTGGTTCTGCGCTCTGCCTGCTCCTCTGGGTTGGGTTTGGTTTTGCTTTGTAATGGCAGTGTTTTCGAGCTACTCATACTCACCCTAATTCCCATACCAGTGACCGTGGGTTTATAATCTACATGACTGAGACACCAAGGTAAAGACAGGAATGAGACCAACACATGTATTGTGCATTCTCGGTGGCCTCTCCCAGGTAAGAATCATGAGAAGCCGACTTGCGCGTGGCAGGCTATCTCTCCCTACGGCCCTCAGGGTGTGCCAGGTGGTGAGTGGACCATGTGCCTCCCAGGCCCCTGGATGGGAAGCGCTGTGATCCCAAAGTTCCCCTGGAGTCAGCATCTTCCTATGCTTTGTCCCATTTTTACCGTGCCTGATTTCTCCTGGGTTTTTTATTAACTGATGAGCTTACCAAATAGGAGTATCAGAATAACAAAGGACATATGTCCCAAATCCAGAGCTAAGTAAGGCGGGTAGATTATTATGCTGTGCCTTAAGTCGTAGCATGCCTGATGGTGAGAAGGGATTGCACACACTCTTGGTCCTTTGAGCCCCACAATAGCCTTGGAAGGTGGATGTCCACATCCCCCTTTTACCTTTACAAAGAAGTGAGATGAGTTTCCCAAAGCTATACTCTGGGCTTTTGACCTCTGGTGGGTCTTTCTCCCCATGGTACCTGCCATTTTCCCCTCGGGTGTCAAACACAGTCTCTGCCCTCGGGGAGAACCAGAGGAACTATATGGGCTCACACACTGGCCCAGCCAGGTTCGGGCTGCCTCCTGCCCTCCTCTCCTCCATCTTTGTCCCACACAAGTTGTGTGGTGCTTTGCATCCCAGACGGCAAAAGCCTCCATTGGTGACAGGTGTGGGTGACCTTTGGAGGTGAAGGAAATAAACATCCCGCCAGAGGATTTTGCTCCCAAGGAGCAAATCCCACGTATAGCTGTAGGTGGCCTTGAGCTCTGAGGCCATGGCCAACCCCAACCTGCCCGTTGTCACACACTGTGGCAGAGGCTGCCCTTCTGGTGGCCATGGTAATAACCTTCTTGCGCCATCTCTGAGGAAGGTTGAGAGGATGTCTGTAGTCTCGCCAGCCTCGTTCTTCACCCCCACTCTCTCTCACTCAGTCTTTCCCAGGTATCACCCAGTGCCCCCTGAACCCTTCTCTGGGTGTCATCTTGATCCTCCCACATCCAAGATGGCGCCTGAGTCCTGCTGCACACAAGACGATGGTTATGAGTAGGGTTGGCCCACAGACGGCAGGAGGAATCTTCTATGTTTAAAATATAGCAGCTTGTTGAAGGCTTTATCTTTTCCCTGAAGATGCCAAATGCACTGATTTTCATTATCCTTTCTAGTCATTGGTGGTGGAGATGGGAGGGCAGTCACAGTTTCCTACATAAACATCTTGAAAAATGAGCAGGTCAAGATCTTCTCTTGTTTGGCTTAAGGAAGATTGTCTGTCTCTGGGCTAATTTCACTGAGTTATGGAGGGCTCATTTTTTAAAGTATTAAGAGACCCTCCGTGGTGGAAAAATAAGTACTACTTCTCATAGTACCAAACCTGTGATTAAAATCTCTGCTCTTTGAGCGGGAGAAAGCGGCATCCATCTGGTGGGAGCTCCGTTGGAACAAGAGGTCCTTCTGAGTTTGGGGTCTCACCTGACCCTGGGATGCAGCCTGCAGCGTTTCCAGGGCTTTCCTGCCCATGGCTTACTGAGATCCACTCACTCAAGCTGAGTTTTTATTCTTTGCCTTTAGCCTGTCCCTTCACTTCAGTGAATAGGTTTTAAGAAAGGCTTTCCTTTACTGGAATGTGATTTCTTTCTCGTTAGGACCAGGGAACATTCCAGAGCAAGTTAGAGTGGGAAGTAAAAGGAAGAGGTGTCTGGTGGTGAGCAGTTCTGAGACCATCAGTCCTCCTCCCATGCAGTGTGATCACCAAGCTGGGATTGGACTGGCCTGGTCTCCGCAAGCCCCCTTAGCTGAGGCCCGGCAGCCCACACAGCACGAGGCCTGAAGCAGTGAGGGTTTCTGCCCCGTGTGTTACCACACTTCATTTCACGAGCTGTGGCAACCCTTAGGAGTAACCATCCCCAGGACAGCAATTCTAGAATTTCACGTCCTTGAGCACCCATCCCCATCCCCGGGCTTCTCAGTGCTGATGTATATGTGGTCGTCTTTTTAGACCTTGGGGGCTCTTCTTCTAGTTTTTTGTTGAATTATTTGGAAGTTAAGCCATGGCTTTTGGAACCTCCCATTAGAAGATGACCTGTGAATGCCCTAAAGATGATACCCAAAGGAAAGGTCAGACCTGTGCTGTCTTTTCACAGAACAGATCCAGCAAATCCCAGCTTAGATGACTGGAGACACGTTTTTGCCTTGGCTCGCCTTCCTCATCCTTTTAGAGACTTCACCTCTCGCTTTTCCTAGAAGTTCCTTCTTTGCATCTTTGCATGGTTAGTGGCTAGCAAAAGAAATGTGAATGATCTCTTTTTAAGGGAGCACATGTCTGGCCTCTGGGAGCGCCTACAGTGCTGGGAGTCGATTAACCAAGTTCCCAAAGGGCATCCTCCTAGCACAGCACCATCTCTCGTGCAGGGGGCAGGGCCCACGTGATGAGCAGGCCCAACAGCATGGCCTCCACAGGGAGGCCACCAGCGCCCCATACAATCCCTGGTGTGGACTCTCCCCCGTTGGGAATGGGTGATCGCTCGTGAAAATGAAAACACCCTCCGACAGGAAAACCATCCATTGTGAAAGACCTCACTTGAACTCATGACATGCCTCAGGAGCGGGGTGGATAAAGCCTAATGAAGCTAGATTCTCAAGGAAACCTTCTAGAAGATGGGGACGATGTAGAAGAGGAAGTGGGAATTCGGTCTGTGAGACTAAACCGGCCTTACAAAAATAACAGCAACCCTTGTGCTCTCACCGCATGCTGGGGTCCGCGCGAAACACTGTGCCCTTAACCTTCATGGCAGCCCAGGGAGAGGGCGTGGCTCTTCTGGCCCCTCTACACTCTCGAGAGTGGGACGCCGCCCCTCCACTCCCCCCTTCACAGTGTAATTAGAGCTGTCCTCTGTTGATGATCCAGAATGCCTGATTAGTGTAAAACTGTGCTAACTCGGAAATTATTACTATTGCCCCATGGTACCAGCAGGTAGGAGGGTGGTCATTTGCAACATGTGCATTGCCATGATTTGTATCACCCGTGTCTCAGTCATCTGGGGTCCTGGGGACTTCAACGTGCCACAACCCTCCTGAGCAGCTGAGAAAGTAAAAACACCCCTTTCCCCGATTTGGGGTCCAATTTGCAGGCGGTCCCTGCAGCCCTGTCTGGGTTGGGTGCCCCAGTAGACCCTGGAGGAGAGGAACAGCCAAGACAGAGAGGAGACTCTGCTCTCCCTGCTCAGGGCACCCAAGCAAAACCCCTCCAGCCCGAGACCACCTGTGAAGGAACTCCGTATTGACCTGCAGTTTACCCGATAGATCTAGATACACTGAAGCCCAGCTCGGCCCCAGAGTGGATGTCCCAACCTTACCACCCCTACCTCGGTCCTGGTTGAAGACTGGGGACTGGGGTTTTTAGAACTTTCCAGTTGCATGAATAACACAGCTCTTATTTTTATTACAATTATGGTTACAAAAGAGCCACATGTGGGACAGAGACCTCAACCTCTTCACTCAGAGGTCACTATCCGCATTCCCACCTGAAATCCTGGCCTTTCAGCATGGACTGTGACTCGCGGCCCCGTGCGTGTGGCATCATGCTCATAGCCCTCTTGGCTCTACGAAGTGGAAGTGAAAACGGATTGTGTCCTCGCTGCTGGCTTTGCTATCAGCAGTGCCTTTCCCTGGAGGGGTTCAGTTCCAAGGGTAATTGAAGGTTCACAACCCAGTGACGCTGCGGTATTGTTTGCTGTGGCTGGCTTTGGAATCCAGTAGGTGTGCAGATTCTCCAGAATTCTTCCTGCCCCGTCCAGTCCCAATTCCCCCGGGCCACGCTCTTCCCCGCAGAGGTCTCTCAGAGAGCCCCTGTGCTTTGCAATAATGACTGACTTTTCCTTCTTTTTCTCTCTTCTCCGCAGTGTGGCAAAGGCGCAGAAAACTTTGACAAGTTCTTCACGCGAGGGCAGCCCGTCTTAACGCCACCCGATCAGCTGGTCATTGCTAACATAGACCAGTCTGATTTCGAGGGGTTCTCGTATGTCAACCCTCAGTTTCTGCACCCCATCTTACAGAGCGCAGTATGAAACTCACCACCGAGAACCAACGCCTCCCCGGCCCCCAGGCCCCCCACAGTGGGAAATGATCCTTAACCCTAAACGTTTAAGGCTGTGGCCTTTTCTCTTGTTCCAGATTGGAGGGGGGGGGCTGAAAATTTTAGGGTTATTAGTCCAAATGTGAGTAACTGTTCAGGGTTTCTCTCTTACTACCAAGAACATTATCTTAGTGGAAGATGGTATAATGTACAGTGTCCAGTTTAATTATGTTGAAGTCCTGTCTGGCTGTAGGTTAACCCTTCCTAGAAAGCAAACAAGCTCTCCGCTCCCCCCCC
>ML107494.1:20232-35568 GCA_003697995.1 Taxidea taxus jeffersonii | reverse complement strand
GGAGAAGCCAGCCTCCTGCGACAGAAAGAACATCCAACACGGAAGCAGTTATCAGGTCTTACCATCCTGGGAACCCTTGATTGGAGGAAGAGATGGGGTAGACAGTGTGTGAGCCCCGGAAGGAGCAACTTCCTCTGCCATCTTTTATGGGCTGTAGACATCAGAACCCAAAAAGGGCACCAGCATACCCAGAGCTGCAGTCCTGCTGGTCAGTGCACATCTGGGGGAACACTGCCTCGCCGGGCACACCTCCTTCGGTTGGGTAGAAAAGGGGCCAGTGTATAGAATGAGCCTTAGAAACAAAACAGCCGGTCACCCTGCCCCAGGACGGAGCAGCAGTGGGATGGGCTCCCAGCCAAGCCCCAGGCAGGAAGGTTTCAGAAAGGAGGGGTTCAGGGGTGCCGGCTCCGGAGCCCCACGCCACATGCTTGTTTCTGAGCCCACAGCAGTCTCAGGCTTTCCCTCAAGCAGCCAGCATGTTTCCAAATTATTCATAATTCTCCAGGAAATGTATTCAGCATCTCAGCTGGCTTATATTCTTTCAGAATGTGTGGCAGAGTTTTAAAAGAAAATCTGGCTGCCCCCCGCCCCGTGTGGGGACAGGAGGCTTGAAGCCAAACTTGGGAGGACGACCATAAACCTCAGCCTGACTGGTGCATGGTTTAGTACCGAATCCAGATAAAGGCTGATGTGTTGAGGGTCTGAGCAGCCCCAGACCATGGTTCTGAAAGAAGAAGCTGTGTGGGTGACTGTGACCAACCATTAGACCAGCTTATAAAGCAGCGATCTCTATGGTTCTATGGTGTCGTCCCACGTGGTGGCATCGTGTGAAAACGCAGGGGAGCTGGCAGCTGGAATGACGAGAGCATTGAACTTGAACTCTTGGAGTTCAGGCCCTGAGTGTTGCCTGTATCGTGGGGCCTGTGGAGGTCCAGGGCGCAGAACCTAGCACAGTCAGCTTCCCCACCAGACTCCTTGGCCCTGTGACTTTGAGGGGCCATTCGCGTCGCCTTGCCTTCTTTTCCCTTGGACGGTGTCTGACTCAGCGACAGAACTGGGCTCTGAGGCCGCAGGCCAATGGGCCAGCAACCCCTGTCTCTTGGCACCTTGTCTAAAGATGCTAGATGCTTGGTTTCGATGGAAGTTTCTGGAGTGTGCGGCCGGGTATAGCCCTCAGAGGTTAATGGGAGGCTCCCTAAAGGCAGTTCATTCATTCAAAAGGTGATGTCTGCTCTCCAGCCCCTCTGCTTCTCTTTGATCCCCGTGAGCCGGTGCCAGTGAAGGCAGAATCCCCATCCGTCTGGTCTTAGGAGATGTGTCAGGCTCTGGCAGAAAATCGGAGCATTTAGGGCACTTCAGAAACTTGACCTGATGTGGCCGGTCGCAAGGTGATGAAAGACCACAGTTGACACAACCAGCCAAGGACGGTGGCGCCCCTCTCTGAGCTGCCATCCTCAGCAGAGCAAGGTGTAGACCCAGAGAGCCACTGCTGACGTGCAGAGAGGGGGAAGGTCAGTGGAGGCTGAGGTCCGTATGGCATTTAGAGAAGAGCGGGGCTGAGTGTATCCGAAGGATGCTTGTGAGAGGAGGAAGGCAGGAGGCTGTGGAAGGAGAGGCCATCTCGGGAAGGAAGCTGCTGCCATTTCCAGTGGCTTTGTGTTGTGGGTTGTTGGTGCATTTGATAGCTACCTTCTGCTGGTCCCCAAGCACAGGTTCATTGCCAGGAACGCAGTCTGGTCCTCAGAAAGCATCCCCCTGAATGCCAGCCGCATCTGCAGCAGCCACAGGAAGCTGCTGCCCCTGCCTGCCTTCAAGTGGCTCCCGGTTCTCTGGGCAGGGTCACACCATTCGGCACACCCTGGGAGACAGGAGGTCCCCGCCCGGATTCCGCGTGGCTCCCTGCCCAGAATGAATGGGGACGGAGGGAGAAGGGGCAAAACGAAGGAACACTCCCGTCGCCACCTGATTGCCCTTAGCGGGAGAAATCTCATTTTCTGCTGGGATTCATGTTCTCAGGATTGAAGAGGGAGGGAAAGTGAGAGTCTGATATTTTTAAATGCCTCTGAAAGGCAACACCAACTGACAGTCACTTTCTCACTTGACGAAATCACCTGTTTCTTGTGTGTGTGCATATCACACCATTTCCTGTCTCTTTAAGCCCATCAGCGGCGGGAGTGCTGATCCCCCACGCCCCCGTGACTAGCACACTAGTCATCAGCAGGAAGGAGACGGCTGGGGACCAAAGGACGACAGTGATGGTCGGTCGTTAAGAGTTACAGGAACAACGGGGCCAGGACAGTTAGTTCCAGTGATGGGAAAGGGCATTCTGGTTCTTAGTGACCACACACTAATGTGACAGGTGGGAAACTATTATTGGAAACCTTTTCCTTGAGTTGCTTGGATTACATCTCGTAGGATACACCAGACTGTAAACATGTCTGTCATTTCCCATTGGGGCCGATGAGACAACATCTAGGGAACGCTGTATATTTTATATTTCTGCTGAGGAAGATGCAGAAACTTGGGAAAGGTTACCTGAGCTACAGTGAGTGAAGGCATCTAGAAATGGTGTCAGCCACAATCCTGTTAATTTTCTAATGTCAGGGACTCTTTGGGAGCATTAAAATCGCGTGTGACTAGAACCCCATGCCTCTGGTCTGTGATCAGGAGTCAGTGGTAATTGTGTAGGTGAAACTCAGTCATCAAACAGCCTTACAAGGACCCTACACTAAGGCCCACAAGTTCCAAAGACTTTTTTTTAAACCTTAAGGAAGAAATTAGTTAATTCCAACAGAACAACAGTACACTGGGCTATTTGTACTTTTTTATAGAGAACTTTAATAACTCAATTCTTCTTTTAAAATACGTTTTTAAAACAAAACGACTGACAATTTGGTAAGATTCCAATCCCCTATGGGGCCTGGAGGAGGACTCAGCTGGTGTCAGCTAGAGCGCCCCTGACCTGCACTCCCACTGCAGGATTTTCCCACGCCAGTGGTATAGGATGTCCACATCAGGATGGCTGGAAATTCAGGTGGAATGTGTTGGCAGACTGATGCCCTCCATGTTTTTGATGCACACTGAGGACAACCACTTAAGGTCTGGAAACTTTTGGACCATAGGATGATGGTTTTATTGCCCCCTTCCAGATGCAGCCCTAGGATAGCATTCCCCTGGGGTCCCTGGGATCTCTTTCTTTGCTTTGTGAGGGTCTGTGACCACCTTTTGATTTGGGGGCTGGGTGTGTCCTCGGCTCTGTCTCTAGTCCCCACGAGTCCCCAAGGCTCACATTCAGTGAAAATTCAGAGGTGCCCTGGAAGGATTTTGTCCACTGGGCAATTCATATATACTTCAATATCCCCGAGAGAAGAGGCGGCAGCAAACACTCCCAAGGGCCTCTGTCTCCGAATTCTCTCTTATGTGAGTAGACGGAACCCTACTTTTCAGAAACTCTCATGTCTACTTTATAGGAAACTTTTTTTTTTTTCTAAAATAAGACAAAATGTGGCTTTGCATTTTCTGGTTAAATAACTGTCTTTGTCTCCTCTGCTTAACTTTAGAAGTATTTATTCTTGTGATTGTTCATAGATTTTTTTTGTTGATATTCTTCCTGGAAGAAAGGGATCCTTAAGGGGATTAGTGAACTATTCAAAATCATCCGTGAAGGCAGTTACGCTTTTGAGTGTAAATGGTCTGAAAATTCGCCTCCTATCCCTTCTAGCAGGGTCTTTCAGAATATCTTTTATAGATGGTCAGAGACATTTGAGATCATTGCTTTTGCCCCACGAGAGAGAGAGGGAGCCTGTGCGTGTGTGCGCATGTGTGCGTGTGTGTGCATGTGTGTGTGTGTGTGTGAAGGACGTGTCATGTTGAAATCATTCATTGGAAAACATTGCATAAGACCCCAAATCTGTACGGAGGAGGAAGATGAAGAGACGGAGGTTGAGGCTTTTTCCTTCTGTATAATCCCCTTCTGGCAAAAGGTAGAGGCCATTCAACTGTCCAGCAACATTTGGTTTAAAGCAGGCAAGACAGATGTGTAAGTTGCTACTGTCGCTTTCCTCAATTTGTATAACCTCTGATCTCTGTTTGCATGATATGCTTTGTTAGATACACTCATTGTAGTTTGGAAGCAAGTGTGTACGAATAAATATAAAGACCATTCCTCAGCGTCCTGGCTCTCATTTGCCTGGTCCCTTTGTGGCTTCACAATTACCGTTCAGCCCGTGTGCAGCCAGAATTTCACCCTGGGCCTTCTCCTGCCCATGGAAGACTCTCCGTTTAAGTTCATGCTGGTTTTTCTTAAAATGCTTTGTGCTTTGACTTGAGACCCCCGCAGCCACTGGGATAAAGGAGCAGCCAGTCACTCCCTCGTTCATGTCTCAGCCCTTGGCAGAGCGCCTGCTGGGGGCTGGGAGGTGGGCACGGGTGCCAGGAATGTGCTGGAGAAGGAAAGCAGGACACCTGGGGGCAGGGGCCCTGCTCGCCCGGAGCTTCCACTCTTTTTTTTTTTTTTCCTAAAGATTTATTTATTTATTGGACAGACAGAGATCACAAGTAGGCAGAGAGGCAGGCGAGAGAGAGAAAGGAGGAAGCAGGCTCCCTGCCGAGCAGAGAGCCCGATGCGGGGCTCGATCCCAGGACCCCCGGGACCATGACCCGCTGAGCCACCCAGGCACCCCCGGAGCTTCCATTCTTAATTCCCAAATGGCGGGGGACACACAGCAACTGACGAGGACGTTGCCCATCCTGTTGGCCACTCTGTGCACCCGGCTTCGGGTCGGCTACTGCTCCTGGCATCAACAGCCTTCATTCTGGATTTATTTTATTCATAGGTGAAAAACGGGGAGTAATTTTTGAATGTGAAATAGTAGGGAACATCCAACACAACCAGAGTCTTAACACTCAACACTCTAAGCCTCAAAAAAGAATAAAAGCTGGGGCACCCGGGTGGCTCTGCTGGTTGAGCATCAGCTCTTGATCTCAGCTTAGGTCCTGATCTCCTGGTCATGAGATCAAGCCCCGCATCAGGCTCTGTGTTCAGCAGGTAATCTGCTTGAGATTCTCGCCCTCTCCCTCTGCCCCTCCCCATGCTCTCTCTCCCCCAACCTTTAAAATAAATATCCACAATAACCAAAATACGGAAGGAACCCAGATATTGCATCAACAAATGAATGGATAAAGAAGAGGCGGTGTGCGTGTGTGTGTGTGTGCGCATACATGTACTCACAATGGAATATTACGCAGCCATCAAAAAGAATGAAACCTTGCCATTTGCAACAACATGGATGAAACCTGAGGGTATTATGTTGAGCGAAATAAGCAGAGAGACAAACAAATTTCACTCATATGTGGAATTTAAGAAACAAAACAGATGAACATAGGGGGAGGGAAGGAAAAATAAGGCAAAATCAGAGAGCAAGGCAAACCATCAGAGACTCTTAATTACAGGAAACAAACTGAGGGTTGCTGGAGGGGAAGTGGGTGGGGGGGACCGGGTAACTGGTTGATGGGCATTAAGGAGGGCACGTGATGGAAGGAGCACTTGGGCATTACATGCGACTGACGAATCACTGACCTCTACCTCAGAAACTAATCCACTATGTGTTAATTAGTTGATTTTATTTAATTTTTTAAAAGATTTTATTTATTTATTTGACCGAGATCACAAGTAGGCAGAGAGGCAGGCAGAGAGAGAGGAGGAAGCAGGTTCCCCTACGAGCAGAGAGCCCGATGCAGGGCTTGATCCCAGGACCCTGGGATCATGACCAGAGCTGAAGGCAGAGGCTTTAACCCACTGAGCCACCCAGGCACCCCTAATTAGTTGATTTTAAAAACAAACAAACAAAAAAAGAATGTTTTTTGGAAAATAAAATAAATTGATCTTTAAAAGAAAGAGAAATAAAAGAGAGAGAGCAACTATAACCCTACATCTAAAAGCTAAGGGTCAGCCTTGGCAAAGGCTCCCTTCCCTGCCTCCTTCTGGGGGGCTGCTCTCCCCGCTGGCTCAGGGCTTGCTTTGTCCCGCAGGCGCCTCCATGTCCCCTCCCAACGTATCCACACTTGCTTGTCCTGGTTCTCTTTCCTCCAGACCTTACTCCTCACCCACTGAGTGGGGTCCCGAGCACTCCTGTCCACTGGGTTTAAGGTCCCTGCCCTGCTCTGCCCCCTGCTCTCACCTGAACCTCCCATAGTTAAGCGGCTTTGGGCTGCCAGTGGGAGCACGGGTGGGACCATTACTGAGGAAGAACGAGGGGCCCTCGGGGCAGTGAGTGTGTGGTGGCTGGCCCCTGGACTGGTCTTGAACTTCACTCTGGGCTGGTCACTTTTACACATCTGTGCAGCTGCTGCCTCGTGCTCACACTGCCTTGCAGGATGGCAGGGGGCAGAGAGGATGCCCTTGGCTTCCGCCCCGGGGGGGCTGCCTTAGCGTTCGTATGTCTGGTTCAGCACAGTGTTGTCTCGCATTCCCTTGAGAGCGGCACAGAGGGGTGCCCCTTGGGTCGCCATGCGAGGAGCGGCGTCCTCAGCTGCAGCCGGCGACCCACAGGGCCTGAGCAGCCCACCATGAGGCACCCGTGCGCAGTGACCCTAGCAGCCCCACAGGATTAAGGAGGCTGCCCCCCCCCCAGCCCCACGGAGCCCAGGGGACAGCCTGAGTGAGCAGCAGGGGGACCTGGCAGGACTGCAGAACCCGTCCTTGGGATGACCTCTCACCCCGCCTCACCCCGCTCCCCGCACCTGGTACTTGGGACACCAGGGAGCCTCCGGCTGGGCGGGCAGCCCATCAGCAAGTCAGCTCAGAGGCTCATTCAGCTTGACGTGGTTCCTGCCCTTACAACCTTCTCCCCGTGCCCAGATCCCGGCCGCCTCTTCGTGTCAGGCCCCATTTGCATCTGCTGACCCCACACCCCTGCCTCTCCCCCTTTTGCATCCCGCTCTAGAGAGGCAGGCTAAGTGGCCATTGGGGGCAAAGTCTGCAGCCACGATGCCTGGCATCCCCCTTCGAGCAGGGCAAGTGATCTGGACCTCTCCATGCCTCAGTTTCCCCATCTGCATAAGGAAATGAGGATGGCGCCTGCCCCAGTGGGCCACAGGGAGAAGGAATGAGTCCCAGGGAAGTGTTAGCATGTCCCACGAAGGAAGTGGGAGCTGTGGGAGGGAGGCCACAGCCCTCGGTTTTGCTGAGACTGAGCCTGGGGTGGTCCAAGGGCAGGAGGAGAATGGCCTTGAGGCTTTTCTCTCTTCTAATCCTTTTTGAGAAAGGGGCCGTGAAGCAGCTGATTAGGGGATTCCGGTTGGAAGAGAAGTATGGAGCCAACCTCAGTTCGGGGCCAGGGCTGCCTGCAGGCGTGTGGGTACCTCCCACCCGGCAGGCCTGGAGGGTGCTGCTCTATAAACGGGAATCCAGTATTCCCGGGAGAGGAGCAGCTGAGCTGCGGAGGAGGGAGATGGGGGAGCGCTGCCAGGGCTCAGCTTGTGGCCCCCACGGGTACAACTGTGCTCCCTGGCTGCAGCCCAGCCACCTCCCCCGCCCCCTGGGCTGTTCTGGGGGCGGTGAGAAGGCCCCGGGTGTATCATGAGCTCCGGGACAGCCCCAGGCAGTGTGGTGGTGGCCCTGGAGCTCCACACCTGGCCGCAGGCAGCTACGGGTTGAGCGTCTGTTGAAGGAACAGGAGTCCATGTCTAACACATGGAGGAATTCAAGCCTGGGTCCCCTGACTGGCAGACTCCTACCTACGTGTCCCTGCCCCAAAACTCTGGGCAGCACCCCCTGGTGTCGGGTTTGAGTGGGAGCTCCCTGAGGGGCAGGCCCGTGGCTAGGACACAGTGTAGGGAACGCGGGGTCAGGTCTGGAGCAGGCACATCAGCGTAGGATCCCAGCTTCAGCAAGACTTGCTCACGTCCATCTCTGCACCTACACCTCCCCCACACACCACACAGTTACACCCTCACTCTTGGGTCCAAGTCCCTGCCCAGGGCTCACCCCGACTCCAGCAGGAGCCTCCTGTCTACAGTTTCACTCAGCCTCTCCTGTCTGCCTCCTCCCTGCAGGCAGAGTGAAGCCCTATGCTGCCACATCTTTTCTTCAAACATTCCAAGGACATCCCATTGCCCTTGAGAAAGACCAAGCCCCCTAACACAGCTGTGAAGCCCTGTGCAAGCTCTCCCCATGCCTGGCATCATCTGCCCCCATCTAGCCCCACATTCTCCTGACTCTCTGGCTTTCCTTCAATTTGCCAAATGAGCTGTGATGTTTCCAACCACAGGGCCTTTTCACCTGCTGTGCTGTGTGCCTGAAACATCCTTCTCTGAGCCCAGTTAATGCTACCTACCCTGAATTATTCATTCTTGTAGAAGCCTTCTCTTTCCTCCCAGGCTGGTATATTCTCCTCCCAACCCCTCATACACTTGCTTAGTACCTACATCCCTTCTCTGTTGTACTTATCATGCTGCCATTTTATACTTCTTTGTGGGAATATTTGATCGCTGGCCTTACCAGCTTCTTTTTTGAAATCAGGTGTCATGCTGGGCTGTGCTTGCGTTTGCCCTTCTGGGGAGCAATCCAGTTTGTAGCCTAGAGTGGGGTGGTCCAAACCAGTCCCCCATCCACTGCTGGCCTCACCATCCCATGTCTATTCCTGCCCACTTCTCCTCAACCCATCAGCAAGCCTAGTAGAGTCTCCTGGACAGCCATGGTTCTCCACGGGAAGAGGGCGGTCTTGCAATATCCGAAGACATTTTCGGTGGTCACAACTGGAGGGAGATGCTACTGGCATGCAGAAAGTAAAGTTCAAAGGACAGGAATGCAGTGATGCATGAGACAGTCCCCACCACTCCCTCCCCCACGACAGAGAGGTCAGCCCAAAGTGTTAGTGGTGCTGCTATGGAAAGCCCTGTTCTAGAACATACTCTCCACATGCTCTGTTCTCTCCACGGTCTCCTTGAGATCACCCTCGATCCCCCATGACCCTCTCTGCACAGCCCTCAGGGTGACCTGGTCTCAGCCCTCCAAAGGCTTCCCATCACCCTTAACACAAAACCCCAACCTTCCCATGGCCTAGCAGCCTCACGCCTTCTGGATCAAGGCACACGGGCTGGGTGCTTTGGAGGTGAGCTCCGAAAAGGGCTGGCCTGTGTATCGGGCTGTGGGTGGGTCCCGGGTGGGTCCCAGCCCGTCAGAATGTAAGCTCTGTGAGAGGGACAGGCATATCCCCCGCGTCCGCTGCTGGATCCCAGCACCGAGGGTGCAGCTTGGCACTGAGTGGGGGCTCGGAACAGTGTGCGGTGAAGGAGTGAATGAATGAACGGACCCAAGACTGCTCCGGGTCTAGCAAACCATTGCTGTGTTTGGCTGTGGTGTCCAGCAACTAACTAAGGAGACGAGATGTACACACACACACGCACACGTGTGCGCGTGCTACTTAAAGATCAGCTTTCCATGAGCTCACGACCAGGAAACCCATGTTCGGAGTTTGTCCACCGGCCTGGCGGCTGGAGGCAAAGGCTGCCGACAGAGGCACTGGAGTGAGCGGTCCGAGCCCCGGGCTTTCTCTCCCACCGACTGAGCGCCGCCCTGGGTGGGGGGCAGGGGGCGGGGGGTTACAGTTCAGCTAAAATGCTAGTGCACACGGGCAAAGCAAAGGCTATCTGTTTTCACTCTCTGTCCCCTGAGAGTGCGCATCGCGGGGAGCAAGGCTGTGCCTGCAGGGAATGTGCAAGAAACGTTTTTGGCTCCAAAAAAGCAGAACTGGATGTCTCTCCAAGATTCTTTTTGTAAAAAGCTAATTCAATAAATATATTGCAGAGAGGTCTATTCTAGGCAGAAGAGGGGAAAGTTACAATATGGCTCTGAAGAAGTGAAAGAGCTGGCAGTGGGCTCCAGGACTCAACAGAAACAGGTGAAAATGGCAAAAACAACAACAACAACAACAACACACGGATTAGAAACACACGTGCGCACACACACCAAGCACGCGTACGCGCACATACGCCCTCACGCGCACTGAGCCGGCATCACATGTATGCCAAGCACACTTCTTGTTACTATACATGCATTTCTTTTTTTTTTTTAATTTTATTTATTTATTTGACAGAGAGACAGAGTGAGAGAGCATAAGAAGGGAGGTCAGAGGGAGAAGCAGACTCCCCATGGAGCTGGGAGCCTGATGTGGGTCTCGATCCCATGACTCCGGGATCATGACCTGAGCTGAAGGTAGTCGCCTAACCGACTGAGCCACCCAGGCGCCCCACTGTACATGCATTTCTTTAAAGCCCACGGTGACCACACGGGGCAGGTCCTATGTGCTGTGCCCATTTTACAGAAAGGAAGGGAAGTCCAGAGAGGTTAAAGAACAGTTCCCAGGGTGAGCAACACCAGACAAACCCAGCCGACTGCCAGATCGGAGACGGGAGCAGTGCCAGGGCCTTTCTGAAGGAGGAGGGCAGTGCCAGAGGTTAAAAAGGAAAGGGGAGGTCACAAGCACACAGAAACCAGCGAATAGGTGGAAGGAAAGGACTAACTCCTACCAGAAACCCTCTGAGCAATGTCAACAAATTCACGTCATGCAATTCTTGTGGCACCTCTGCAGAGAAGTCATTGTTCCCATCTTACAGATGGGAAGACTGAAGCCCAAGTTAATAACTGGCTTCTGGTGACATAAGCCTTAAGCAGTGCCGCGAGGCTGGGTACCAGGTCTCTAGCCTTGTCGTGCTCAGGCCCCCAAAGAGGCGGCCTGGGTGGGGGGTGCAGAGCCTTCCTGGGCCCTTCTGCCCCTAATGGCTTTCTTCAAAGCCCATCCCATCATCAAGGGGGAGTCTCTTTCTCTCGGCTTACTCTGGTGCATAGGAGACTAGATCCCCATCCATAGCTGTTTCTAGAAGCCTCTCTCCCACTTTCCCCTCTTCCCCTAACTTTTTTTCTTCCTTTTTTTTTTTTCCCCCTGAGCTGCCTGGGTGTGGGTGGAGAGAGGAAAATAGCACTGCCGTTCTCAGAACCTGGCAGGTACCTTCGCAGCCGCCCCCACCTGGCTAACTCGCCTGGAGAGGCCCCGGAAGAGGAAGCAAGCTGCGGGGAGGGCTGGCTGGTCCAGAGGGCTCACCCCCCACCATGGGACAGCCCTGGCGTGAAGCCTCCCCTCCCTGGGGGGCAAAAACAGTTGGAACTCTGAGTGCAGGGGAATCCCAGGGAGTCTGGGCAGCAAGGGGAGTTAAAAGCTGGCTAGCGAATGTGTCAAAGTCACAACTGATTTCGTTGGCAGTGGGCAGCCTGGGGAGGGAAGGCTCAGTTGGGCAGAATGCCATGGGAATGCCTTTACTTTTTAGGGAATTTATAAAAATAACACCTAATTCTTGTAGCTAATACAGATAAGGAAAAGAAACCCCCACTATCCCATGATAACCACTGTTATACTTTAAGGGCTTGCTAACTTGCTCACTTCATTCAAATATTACTTACTGTGTTGTCTTTTCATGCAAGGACAGCGAAGCCCTCTTCTCAAACTCCACTGGAACTCAAAGCCAGCCATCCAGAGCAGGAATCACAGATGCTGACATGCACGCCCTTTACACATGCTATTGTAACTTAATGCTTATAAATGCACAGCCATTCAGAAAAGATGACTTCTAAGTGTGGGGTTTCTTTCTTGCATAAACTACACCCATATGCTTGACTTAAAATTTCCAATTTGAGTTTATTTAAAGAAAAGCAAAATAGTCACCAAGCCACCCGACTGCAAAGTCCTAGATTTTGGCAATATTTTCTAGTCTTCTGGAGTTACCTTGCCCACGAGTAGCTCGAGAGCCATTTTTTAAAAACTCATATTTATTATCTTTCTTAAACATTCTATTTTGTTTATTAAAATAATTCTATTAGTTGTACTTGTATTTTATCAGCTTATGTGTGATTCAACCACAAAACGATAGGACAGACATCAAAAGTTGGGAGAATAAATTGACTCGTGACAAGTCACAGTGGGGAAAAAATTGCACAGAAGTTTGAGAAAATAGGAATTGGGGGAAAAGAAAATATTCAGCATGTGATGGGAATTAATTAGGTTTTTTATTTTTTTAATTTTTTTACTTAGTTTTTTGAAGAGGAAAAAATGTTGGTTAATCTAATAGGTCATTCAGTGAACATCAACTAAGACAGATTCCACTACAAAATACAGGTTTTTCTGAATATTCTTAATGGCTGCATAATATTCCATTTTGTACAGGTTATAATTAATCCTAAATCATCTTTTACTTTTGGTTTGCATGTCCTAACATTTAAGTGGTTCTCAATTTTTTTTACTATCATAAACGACACTGTGATAAATATTCTAATTCTTTTTAAGATCTATCTATTTCTTTTTAAAGATTTTGTTTATTTATTTGTCAGAGAGAGAGAGAGAAAGCGAGCACAGGCAGACAGAGCGGCAGGCAGAGGCAGAGGGAGAAGCAGGCTCCCCGCCGAGCAAGGAGCCCGATGTGGGACTCGATCCCAGGACGCTGGGATCATGACCTGAGCCGAAGGCAGCTGCTTAACCAACTGAACCACTCAGGCGTCCCAAATATTCTAATCTTTATATCTTCACACACTTGACCAATTATTTCATTCATTCATTCAAAAAAATATATGTTCTGAGCCCCTGCTAGGTACCGGGTACTGCCCTAGGTGTTGGGGACACAGCAGTAAGTCAAGCCAACAAAATTCTCTGCTCTTGTGAATTGCATCCTTACAGGAGCTTTTCATAACCTTAGAATAAATTCCTCAATGTTGGATTCTTGGTCAGTGGCTATAAACCATTTTAGGGTTTTCGATACACATTGTCAAAATGCACTCAGAAACAGAAGAAACAGGGATGCCTGGGTGGCTCGGTTGGTCGAGCATCTGCTTTCGGCTCAGGTCATGATCCCAGGATCCTGAGATCGAGTCCCGCATCGGGCTCCTTGCTTGGTGGGGAGCCTGCTTCTCCCTCTACCTGCATGCCTTTCCCCTTGCTTGTGCTTGTGCTCTGCCTGATAAATAAATTAATTAAATAAATAAAAATCTTTTAAAAAAAGAAAGAAAGAAAGAAAGAAGAAACAGTGACTGCTAATCTTTAACCAAGTCACAAGGTTTATATGCACACACATATGCACCCTTCCCGCAGAGCTAACAGTTGACTTGTATATTAGTTATCAGTTATTGTGTTACCAAATCACTCCCAAACTTGGCAACTCAAAACAAATGATTATCTCACTGTGGATCAGGAATTCGGCAATGGCTCATCCGGGTGGGCTGGCACGGGATCTCTCATGAGGTTGTACTGAAAGGGTCACCAGAGCTATCATCAGCTGGAGGGTTGACTGGGCCTAGAGCACCTGCTTCAAAGAAGGCTCATTCTCATGGTCATTGCCATGAGGCCTCAGTTCCTCCTCACTGGGCCGTCTTTGTAGGGCTGCAGAAATGTCCTCGCAATATGGCAGCTGGCTCCCCACAAAGGAAATGATCCAAGAGATAGCAAGGAAGAAGTGATGCCTTTTGCAATCTACTCTTGAAGTCAGCACGGCCACCAGCTTCTATCTGAAGCAGGTCACTAAGGACAGCAGAGACTCAAGGGGAGAGGCACTGAACTCAACCTTGGATTTGGGGATATATTTTTAAAAACCCATACCATAGGTATGGTAGGTGAGCCTTCCAGGGGACTGTTGTCAGGAAGAGAAGAAAAAAAAATATTTTTTTTGGTCCCAAAATGCATTTCAATGAGCCTTACTTGCATTGTATCTTTTTTTTTTCTTTTCTATTTTTAATGAAGCCTATTCTCTTATAAAATGCATGTTTATTATTGAAAACTTAGAAACTACAGAAAAGTCAAGATAAAAGAATGAAATCTACCCATTGTCACACAAGCTGGAGACAACCACTGGATGACATTTTTCGTTTATTTCTTCTCTTCTATGTGTATTTCCTTATACTGTGGGGAAGATAAGGATTATATAATTCCATGTCCTGCTCTTCATTTTTCTTTAAGTCACAAAGAACGCTTTGCACCGAGTATGTGAAAGAACTACCAATTTCCATTACACAGATCACCACAATTTTCTTATTAATTCCCTTATTATTGGACTTTTAGGTTGTTTCTAGGTTTTTTTAATGATTTTGAACAACTCAGTGATGAACATCTTTGTTCCTAAAATTCTGAAGGCATTTAGGATCATGTTCTCAGCTGTGTTCCCAGAAATATGATTGAGCATTTTTGAGACAATTGGTACTTTTTTTCCTGCCAAGCTTCTTGAAGCCCTACTTTCCATGATAACATTTTCTTACATTTGGATCAACTAGGAACTAGATTCCTCTTCAATCATTGTCAGTGCTGCTCTTGGTTTGTTGTCGAGGGTTTTCATTCATTTGTTTATTCATTCATTCAGCAGATATTTATGTGAGCACTAGGTTATATGCCAGAACTGGGCAACGTACCAGAGATGCAATGATTACCAGAGCTCATAATTGAGAAATTTTGGCTTTTGCCTCTTTTCACAAGATCTGGAGTGGCTTGCAACTAAAACATGTTAAGTGAATAATAAACATAGAAGGTCAGCACTAAAGGCAATAAAAACATAAATATATTTCCCACAGGAGTTAACAAAATTGCTGTCATTGATTCTTAAACTTGGTTCTGCGTTTCCTAGCAGGAAAAAAAAAAAGTGAGGACCATGATCAGCTCTAGGGTTCTCATAGCTGGCAAAAAGGAAGCATGTGTGTTCCTCTGGGAATGAAAGCCTTTCCTAGCATTGAATTCTAAAGGAAATTTCTTGGGTCTGATTTTGTTACATCAAACACAGACCAACAATATAAGATATGAGGTCCTCAACAACATCTGGGGTTTTTGAAAACAGTCAATGCAGTAGCAAATTTCACATGACCCTTTTGTACTGATCTTTATTAAGTCAGGGGCATAAGGTTAAAATTCAACTTCATGAAGGTGACCAAGTGAAAAGCAAAACCCAAGCTTCCAGGTAAGTAGCCAATTATATGGTCCAGCTTGACCCAAGAAAATAATTTAGAATTCCTGGAAGAGAAGAACAATAAGATACAATGTTTTATCTATCAACTTGGCCAAGATGATGCTTTCTTTAAAGATTAAAACCCAATTTTGGCAAGAGATGGGGAAGCCAGCCCTCTCATACACTGTGGGTGGGAATATCCATTAAGATTTTTCTGGAGGGCAATTTGGCATGAAGTAACAGAAGTCTTAAAAATGTGCTTATACACAGCAATTCTGTTGCAAGGGACTTTTTCCCCCCAAGGAAATAACAAAATATGCATACAAAGACTTATGTACTAGGAGCATCTTCTGCTCAGGCTTCTTG